>OX424449.1:14154819-14264507 GCA_949152495.1 Lasius fuliginosus | reverse complement strand
CTCTCTTTTCCCTCTCTCTACTTTATTTATATATTCGAAAATAAACACTAAATTTCTCTTATCTCTCGCTCTTTTCTAGTGTAATTTTAATTGGGTTACGAATACAAAACATAATTTGTTTTCTTGCATTTTCTGTAAACAGCGAGATCCTATTTTAATCTCAAGAGACCCAAGAGAGATTCTCGCGGATCTCGAGATCTCGTTTAATGCAATTAAATAGCACGCCGCGTAATTGCAGATCTCACGTTACGTCGCTTTAATGAATGAAAAGATATAATTAATGATATCCGCAGAGACATCAGTTCACGAGATTGTGGGACAATCTTTTGCTTTCAGATATTGACCTTTCAGCTCGTGCGATTATCGAAGGGCGCTGAATCTCCGTGGCGACAGCATGTCGGCCCTTTAATTTCCTTCGTTCTTCATGGATGGATATCATGTTCTTCTAACCGGCGACGCTTATACTACCCGGAAAGCTAAAGGAAACGAAATATCATGGCATTCTTCGACGTGGGACCGAGCGACCTCAAGGATTTGTGGGAATTGTCCTGTCTCTCCGATTCAGTGAGTGCGAAAACAAAATGATCTTTCTGTTTCAAGAAACTGCAATGAGATTAGCTGAAAAGTTTACGGAGAAAATGTCGAAAATCTCGTACTGCAAAGAATATGTGTGTAGTTTCTCGAAATTTTATTTTATTAGCGTCCATTAACATATACGTCTCCGACATTTCTCTGCTCGCGATCGTGAATTCCTTGCTTCCTATACAGCGTGTATATTCTCGAGAAAGTACTCGTCTGCGAGATATCGCAAACGAAAGGAAGCTGGAACTGTTGGAATCGTAAGGACGCCTACGTTCTTTTGAGGGCCGCAATCCTCCGCGTTATTTCGAATATTTGTGTCAGATCTAGAGAGATAGTCTCGACACGGCTTGCAATATGCAGCCACGATATTACTAACGAATACCGTTATTTGTAATGTTACCTACGTACTTTGGATAGAGATAAAGTCCAAGTTTATAAGGGAGATTTTATTCATTTTCCAGAAATTTATAAGCTTTTTTTATGCGAAACGTGAGGAACACTTGCATACATGCTATATTTATCAAATTTATTGGCTAAATGTCATTGGAAAATACACTTCTACTTCTTTTATACGTTTCTCGTAGATAACAACTACGATTCTTGACACTGATGTGCTATTTATTTGTGAATTTATTTGCGAATTTCTAGCACTCGAGCGACGAGTAACTGACAAAATTTAATTCTAAAATTTAGTAAAATATGATCACGTTTAATCGCGGGAAAGTATAAGGTTTTATGAAAATTACTTTTAATCGAAAATTGCCCAAATTCACTTTTTATTTGCGTTTATTCTTCAATCAAACGCTACCTTTTTTTAATCCAATTAACATCATTCCGGTTCGGAGAAAGTGCTGGCTCTATGAATGTCGAATAGCCGTATATCCGCGAATGCATCTTGCATATTGCCATTTATCATCGTGTTTGTGTTAATTAAGCTCAAGGAAATGAGTGAACCGACAAATTTACATGATAGTACGACATCGGATAGGACGAACGTCACAATGTTTCGTAACATCGATAATTCTTCCGCTGATAGACGCTCTGTCTATTCATTGCGACTCTCACATCCATCTACCACCTCCCGTTACGAACGCAACGGGGACGATTTTTCATCGCTCGTTCGCAACGATAACAATGGTTACGCATATGCGCCTTTCATTATCGCGAACGTGTAATAATTTTTTATCCTCGATCGACGCGCAAAATGGGACACGAGCGCGATTTTCCTTGACCCTTTCGCGTCAAGGATTCTCCGCAGGAATATCAAACCGACGACAAATCAATCACTTTCTCATTAACGGAATTACGCCAGGTTTCTAGAGACGTTAATCATATAAGCATTAATGCGCGCGCGATGCGTTTCGCGCGCTGTTGCGTTTTACACGCCGGAAATATAAATAGTACTTATTATTAGTTATTGTTTCTCCTATCGCCCGCCCGTCGCTTCACGTGTTCGCAGGGAGGTTAATTTCGCTAGGTCCTCGAAGAAAATGCCGGTGGTATTTTTATTATTTCCTAGAAGGCCGGAGATGTGTGAGGCATGAGACGTGTATACGTTCGATCTTCTCGGAAAGCAACATGTTCAATCGTCTCCGAAGTTAATTCACCTGCTCGATTATCCTTCCGTTCGTGAATTTGCGCGACAATCGTGGGACGATTATTATTTTCCAGAATGCACGTTCGAACGTCACATGTGTATCGTCGCAGTTCAGTTGCCGTTCGCAAACACGACGGTAGAATTACCGCTGCTCGACAAAATTTCATGGCAACCTGTCGCGGCATATAATACCGCGATACCGGGGGAAGGTATTGTATTTGAGCGGTAAAACATTAGTGTGCCATTTTACGCACCTGTACAAATATCGTGTCGCTCTTTATGGCCAGCCAATGCCGATCAATGGTTTGCTCGCATATTTAGCCCGTTGATCTGCTAATCCTGTAGAAATATATTTCTGAAGAAAATCGAATTTTCTTCCTGAATTTATTGGATTTAACGACGCATTTTCGTCGGAGAATTATTTCTCGGAAAATTTCCCAAACTGTCAGATTTCTACTAATGTATTTTCTAATGTAGTTTACAAATTACGCACACACATTAGAATACTGATAAAAGCTCGATGGAAATAGGCTCAATTTTTGGGAGATTCTAGTTTATCGAATCTGCGATATCCAGAATAATATTGCAGTTTCGTGTACACTCTCGTTAAGCGGATAATTGCACCTTTGTTTACTAATTACAATTTATCGATCCTCACACATACACGTGACTTATCGCATATTTATCGCGGTCCACCGCTTTTCATACGATTCACAAACTGGGCCAGAAATTATTTTGGAACGGCAAATTTATAACCGTGCGTTTTGTTTCTTTATCTCATTAACGCATCGTTATACTTATCTACGAAACGCAGCTTATATAACTTGAGAATTGTTTGAAAGAAGAGACACGCGAATCGGATTCAATAAAGCGCACATTAGGCATGTGCACATATTTATTATTTTTTAATTCGAGAAACGCGTTTAATCTGTTCTCTTCTCTTCCACATTACTCATTTGCGTCTACGGAACGGCATAAAATTCGACATAGAGACCTTAAAAAAAATGAACCATATTATTTATTTACATATATACATAACAGTCATTAAACTTGATCTTTCTCGAATTTTCTCGAATTTTCAAGGTATATATGCCATTATTTTGGCATAATAAGGAGTTATTAATATGTATCGATACGATGCCTAACTTCGTAACAGAAATTGAAAGGCGAATCGGCGCATGAATGTCAATGCTGTCTCATCATATTTGGAGGGTCAGTCCCCTTTAGCAGCGGGACAGTCATCGCGAAGCCAAATACGTTCAGCCAATAAAATCGTTTAAGCTAACCGGCATACGTTCAAGAAAATCTCCGCTCCGATCTAAATGTAGGAACGACGAGTAGCTGGTAACTGCACATACGCGAGAAAAGCTCGTTTCAAAGCGCACATGCATTTTAAATCGTCGTCGAAAACCTGCTCGTAATGAACCTGAATATTTCAATTATGGAATTGCCGTCGGCGAAAATATAGCGATTTCCCGGCTTAGCCGGCTTTCGTTTCGTTAAAAATAACGATTTGCCGGCGCGATGAATGTGTTTTGCCGCGAGATTGATCAAGCACCATTACGTTATCGAACGAGCGATAAAGCAACAACGCGAGGAAACATACGGCGATGCATCGAATTATCGAGGCGGATTCGAAAACACCTTGCTCAGCCGAGAGACAGAAATCGAATCGTGTTGCAGAATTTCTTTTTTTTTCTCTCTCTCTCCTCTCTCTCTCTTTCGTAGCGGAATAAAGAGGCAAGTGGACACTTTTGCGCGTCGCTTTTTTTTCTTGCTTATTACTGAAGAAACACAGCTGCAATTAATTCTACACTGCACTATCTGTCTTGTTATGTTAAAACCACTTGTCCCGATAAGCGTTATTATCTTGACAACGTATGTCGCGTTGCATTCTCTCGGAAGATCCGTGTGTATTTTTCTATTTTTAACTTTTTACTTATACGAAAGACTTGAATTCACTCTGTTTTAAAGATTAATTCGCGTTTTTTAATCCGCTCGTATTTATATTCACTCGGTTATAAAATTCACACTTAACGCTAATCTGTTAATCTGTCAAACTGTTAATCTCTGTTAATGATATAATTAAATAGATAAAATTTAGCGTTTAAGGGAATTTCACAACTAAGGCTTTCATATTTTTGTCGGAAATATAGGGCAAGCAACGGCAACCTTGCTGCGGCGCCCGTAATTGTGTCTAGGCTCGTACATGTCGCGTTTTTATCATGGGCGATATAAAGCAATTTTCCTCACTCGTTTGTCGTGCTTGCGCAGGTGCTACTGACGCAAATGTGTTGATAGTAGTCCTCGCGTTACACATATTCGAGCGTGGCATCCAATTAAATACTTTTCCAGTCGCTCGCAATTTTATTTCGAAAGAAAACTCGATGTTTAGAAATATTAATTAACTTGTATTGACAATATAATAATAAAGATATAAAATCTTATAAAGATAGTAAATGAATTGCGAAAGTCTGTATTTTGGAGAGCTCAGACAATCGTCACGCTCTGATAAGAAAATTTTCCTTCGAAAGAGAACTAATGTTCCAGATAAAAGTGAAATCTTGGATTCTTGCTTTTTATTCGCTAATTATATGACGGTCTTATCTGACGATTGTTTTCTCAGCATGCCATTAATGTAAAGATTGAATAACAAAAGGCCTTCTGGTGAGAAAGCTTTCGTTCAGTCTGTCCGGAAGGGAAAACACGGAGAGCGTGTTAAAACTAAGCTAATTTTTTCCTAGTGTAACGTAAATATCGATTATCTTTGATACACGAAAATTGTCGACGACAAATTGTTATCGGAAACAAACGGGTATTATATTTCATACAGAGCATAAAGCACCCAGACATAATTCTTGATCCCATGATCGTTTTATCGATCTTATGCTATTATTTTCTCATGATATCAATGTTTTTTCCATTCTGAGTTAATTCAACAGTATTGAACAGGAAGTAATTAGTTTGTTCAAATAAAGTAAGTGATAGGTAATAGAGTTTTAAATAGAAAAGTAAATTATTATTTTCACATAGTAACACAAATTATTACGTAAATCCTCGCTTCTTGAAAAGTTTCATAATCATTTATTTATCGGGCAAAGATGTACAGTGGTTACGCAGTGATTACGTATCTAATCTAATTAGGATAAATTGATAAAGATAGCCATAGTGTTACAATAGAACACCCATAATAATCCGTAGCAATACCTCTCTGAGAAAAGTCGTGGTTGGCTGCCTTCTAATTCAAAACCGGAAGTGTGAATATGTCGAAATCCCAACCGGAAACAGCTACAAAGAGTGGGAGTCCAAAGACAATAGTGACAGAGCAATATTGTGACACTCTTTCTTCTGCATATGGCAAATGTTATATAAAAGCGAATAACTAGGGAATTAGAGCGCATTAAAACATTATAATGCTTGAGAAGCATTAAATAAAAATGTAAAAAACTCGAATTTATTTTTGAGTAATGAATTTATTTTTTAGTAGTATTTCAAGCCGAGGTATAAATATATTCTGGACACGCGTCGTTGATCTCTTTTAATAAATTCTCAATAATTGTAATTCCTTTCTTCTTTCTAAAGAGAGAGAAAGAGTCTGCTCTCAAGGATTTTATCTCCGAACTGCAGAAAGTAGGAAATAACGCGATACAGATGAATCACGCGTACTTTATGACCCGATAATTCCGTACGCGATATACAGTAAGCATCTTTCCTCTCGGAAATGGCAACACATGTTTTCCATTTAATGACACAAGTCGACTCCTATTATCACTTCGATTAAATTGACCGACGATATTTCTATTATATTATATACTTATTAATATAATCGTTAGGAATTTTGTTATTAATTATTCTACAAATTAATAAAGAAATTAGTCAAAGTTAAATTAATCAAAGTTTGCTTGAAGCGATCATAGAAGTCCAGTTGTGTCGATTCGTGTCACTTAAAGGGAAAGCACCCATTATTGAACCGGCAACCGGCTTCTCGTCGTTCGACGAAGGTTCGATTCGCCGATCTCTGCCGAGGCAACTTTCTATCTCAAACAAACACACAAGGCCGAAATAGAATTCCGCTGGACGAGCTTTCCGCCTAGGCTAGCGGAACTCCACGGCTCTTTTCCCGATTCGTGAAAACATCGTCGTCGAAACGGACGACGTTTTCTTGAAGAAACAGCAACAATTACTTGGCGGATGGCTCATTTTCTAGCGGCACATTTCCTTATCGCCGAGCGCGGCACGATTCCGTACGACCGTGGCACGAAAATAATTATTGTTTTTCCCGACTTCCCGTTTACTTGCACGCTTCGCTTCTTCGTTACGCCGCGGCTAAAACCGCGCCGGGGAAGGAAGGCGTCGGAAGAATTCGCGACGAGTTCGCTATAGCGTGACCTTTCGACGTCCGAAACGAATTCTCCGATACCCTCGACTTCGCCGAGAGACGTGAAAGTCCCCGAATGATTTTCTGGGGACCTTTTCTTCGCACTGTGGCGACGAGACAGAAATCGTTTTTATTTTATTTTATTTTTTTTTTTATTGCGTCGATTCTAAAACAGCATGCCACTGAATTTAATATTTTAGACCCGCGTCATTGCATTTGACTTACGCATATCTTATAAATTTTTGGCCTTGATATTTTTGTCGATTTTATAGCTATATAACGCGAAAAGAATTTTATTCCCTCTATTAAAAAAAAAATTTTAATTTAATAAATGCGCATATATAATTGTGGTCGAATCGCTCGTCTGAATTCCTCGAACGTATAGATCGATTCAGACTGCGACTACCGATAAAAAAAAAATAAAACTGAACGACCGGGCAGGATATTGTTACGTTCTTACCGTTTCTGGCGTATCGTCTGTTCGCAAAACACCGTTAACTGCGGGATTCCACCTTTGTACATGCGTAACCGTAAACTTTTCTTCCGCGCACGCTTGCGCACGGAACTATTCTCTCTCTCTGTAACACACGTGATGCTATGCACCGCGAACTACGGCTGTAGTTTTGTTAAAGGAAAACGCATCCTCTGTGAAATCATTGAATCTAATGAGATTAAATATTTTTAGGGACATTAATTAACGCATTTTAATTGGATAATGGATAATATAATGCACAGAATTGACTATAAAAATAGATATTTAAAAGATTGTGATATAAGGTTTAAACGAGATGGAAGAAAATTTCTATTAAATTATTAAGTTATTGATATGTATTGATACAAGAGCAAATTGTTTAATAATTTCTCGCATTGTAAGACAATAGATAATTTCTGATTCATCTATCGCCAACGAGATGTCGAAGGACATCCTTTCTTTTGATCACTCAGGTGTTTGTAGATAACGTGAGAATATGTGTGTGTGTGTGTGTGAAGGATGATTTGATATCATATGAGATTATAACATTTAATTATGTAAACGATTGCGTCATGCGCGCGCGATTCGTGGATAAGAAATTGCAATTTGGCAGGTTTGTCACACTCAATTAAATACATCCTTCGAGAATAGGATACACGCTAATATTATTTCGCTGTCAGTAGAAGAAGATGATCCGCGAGGAAGTTCCAGAGCGATTTTACGTCGTCTGGATAAATTATCTCGCAGTTATCTCGCACTCCACATTCGACCGTTATATCATAACTGTCGCAAGCTGTCACCACTCAGTCAGTTGGATGCAAGGGACTAATCTTATCGTAGTTAGCGGCATGAAACCGTTATTGTCACTCTCGTTGACACTCATGGTTTGTGAATGAACGCAACAAAAATTCGCGCGTGCAATTCATCTCGCATATCTACCCATAATAGATAAAAGAGAATTTTTGAAAAGAAAAAAAAAATAATAAAAAATTCCTTGATCGAGTACACAAAATATAACGTAACAGTTGCATCGCGATCGCGATATAACGAGGAAGAAATTCTGCTGACCTTGATTAATTCAGCGCGATTGCAATCGCATATTCATGCCAGTGCGAGCTGTTTTCGTCTCAAACGACAGATGCTCGCTTATCCGTGTCATTATCGGTGATTGGTCGGCATCATGGCGAGATTTCAACGACAGATCGCACAGATAACATTTGCGCTACAAGATCAGATAATATTCACTCAAGGATGGTGAATAAATTACGCTGATTAAACTTGTATCGACTTGCGAATTTCAGCGACTCTTTTAAGGAGCTTTAACTTTTTAGATGTTTATAATGTTAAATAGACTTGTAATGTTAAATATATATTTCAGACGTTATTATATGAAAGTTAAAAAATCTTTAATTTAATTTAATCATAATCTTAATCATATCGAGAGACTTTAAAAATCCATTTAATCTCCCTATCGTTATCGGCCGACATGGAACCGCTATCGGAGGAAGGAGATAAAGGCGAGACTGCACAGACCCTGGTCGATTGAAGATTTACTCCATGCAGATATGTTCCTTCTCATGGGATCTATAGATGCTTTCCCAAACAGAATATTTACACACATATACATAAATATAAGAACACACATAGAGACGTGAGTTATGCCATCGATAATATTAAGAAAATATAGCAACAACGGAGAAAGTTCTTTGGATTTTTTGTTCTTTCACACTTCGAGGTCATTATCTCGGTCTGTTTTAATGAAGTCTCGTTAATTCAATAAGTGAGACCTAACAGCCAGAAATCTTTTCCGGATCGTTGGCATTCCTATGTTGCAAGGGTGCTACGAACAGCTCAATGTGCAGTTGCATTCCGCCGCGTGACGGTTCTCGATTTCATCTATGTAGGTCTCGCCGATATCGTCGTATCGTATGTTATTTAAGGCGGTGACACTCCTCTCTGCTTCCCGCTGGCTTTAAGCAGGTTCGCGGCTGCGCGCGAATTCGACTCGCACTGACGGCACACACCTTATCAAAATATCCTTGAGAATCCTCCTTATAAAAATTATGATAGATGGACATTAATGTTTGCTAATAAGTGTAATAATTTTTTCGAGATACTTGGAACCACGTCAGAAGGCGCGAAAATTCTAAAGACGACTAAAAGACATTTGGAAAGATTAGAATCTCTATCTCTGAATACACCTCTTTATACGGTCTCTTAGACGCTTGTGTCGAGAATAACAAGTAACTCTTTTCTACCTTATGTCTGATTCGGCTCCCTGTCGGCTTTGTATAAATTCGTCATTAAGTTCCGATAGCGGATCTTAGCGCAGGCCCGTCTTACCCTAAATCCAACACATTCCTCTCGCATAACCGATGACGCAAGAGACCGGATCTTGGACTTCTCCAAGTTCCTTCGATTTTCCGTGGACGCGCATTTATCAGGCGCGTTAAACAAACGCGTGCGATTATGCGTCCGCAGGTATACGACGGGCGATAAAGTGAAACGGTGGCCCCTGCAAGTCGTGCTGAATAGTTACGCGCACTGCGTGATAAGCTCTTATCAATTGCGCGCGCCCGCCATCGCGCGCTGCATGTTTCTCCTTCTTCTTTCGCCATCCAGTTCTCTTTTGTCGTCCATTTTTTTTTTTTTTCGAAACCGTCTATAAATCGACTACTTGCCTTTGTCTGACCTGAATTGATAATAGTATATTCTCTTATGCGATATCGATTACCTCAATTTTATCTCTACACTGACCATGGCGACAAGTTGATGAAATACTGCAACTTCTGATTATTCGAATTAATTAAATTTCACTTGCACTTTGCCCTGGGCTATCCCATTAATTTTAATGTCGCAGACTACGATCGCCGATAAACTTGGTTGAAGCAAGAAAGGATTCTTAGAGACTATGATACTATATCTTTATAATGATATCCTTCATATATCAGAGATTTTTTGTTTTATTAAAGATATTTTTCTTCTCCCTCTTTCTTTTTTTTATCTGAGAACATAAGTTTACGTTTTAGTTAAGATTTATTTGGCATTGCGTTTAACGAATAATGGCACAACAAATGTTATATAAGTGCTAATGCTACGAGGTTCAGAACGTGTATGACTCAGATGATTTACAGTCGACCAAAGTTCGTCACTTGCATCGAATTTGCTTTGTGCAAAAAGTTCGCACATCTGACAAGGATAAAGAGTGGAACAAATAAAAAAAAATTGATCGAGACATCTCAAGCATTATATTGCTATTGCGAGCGATAAAAATCAATTAATTTACGCCCTTGACATATAACATTGCGTAATGAATTATTGATCTGAATATTGCATAATTAATCATTCATGAAGTTAATTAGTTAGCTATATAAAAACACTTCGATTCAGAACGTTTTGAGTTTGTAAATGTATAAATTTCGAATTTGTAAAAAGTTTTGTATACAATGTATTTCAAATATTTCACGAGTTATCATGTGTTTATGTGTGCTCGGAATTAGAAACGTATTCAAAATTGAATGAGATGATGTTGATTCAACGGTTGCTTTCAAGCTCAAAGGCAGTCGCGAAGACGCTTTAAAAACATTTTGAAATTACCATAAATCTCAAATTTAAATTCGAAAGTTGTAAAGCAGTCTGTACTTTTTTCGCAATTAATGATGTATTTAAATTTTTAATTGATTTACTTTCTGCGTGTGCCTTCTTATTATTACAACCAGCAACAATAATAATCGCGAGATTGGCTCCGCCGATTAGGCCTTTTGGCTCTATCGAGAGCATTGCATCGTCCAATAGCCATTCGTTGCTTTTATTGGCCTCTCGGACTCGAATTCTAATCGATGAAGTGATATATCTCGAGACCGGTACAGGTATACAGGAGAAAATAGTTTTCTCTGCATTCGATTCGAATTATCGTCGTTGATTGCTCTATTCTTGGGCACAAAGGCAGAAAGCAATAAATTCGTCGAGTAATATTTCATATGATAAATTATAAATATATTTAATTGTGTAACAATTGTGTAATAAAATCTCGTCTATTTATAACGACAATCAATAATTCACAAAATAGAAAATAATACTTATTTTATCTCGAGCACGTTTAACACGAGGATTGTCTATTAGCACATTGGATTATTTCATATCGTGGGTGAATAAAGTTTGCAAACTTTGATGGCAATTACATCGAGAGCAAGCAAATATACATATATATGAAAGTTTTTAGTTCGGTGTGCGATTCGCCGAGAACTACCTGTTGATCCACGGACAGAACGTTCGCGACGGATAAATTATTGTCCGTCTACCTGAAAGTCGAGGGGAGACCGAATGTGTAAATAATTTTGAGACGTATGTGAGAACACGTACAAATTCCTGAGAACGGGCATAAATACAGTTTACTAAGCGCCAATTTCTCGTACACAAAACAAAACTTTTCATCAGACAGAATTCATTCTTACATACATACTTCAAGAGATTATCAATCCTGAAAACAATATGGAACAGAATTAAACTTCAATGATGTATAATGTAAGACATGTTCCTACAAAAAGAAACTCTTAATTTTAATATTATTTATTAAAATGCTAAAACTAACCGAATAGATGCCGAAATAATTATATGTAGTTACGTGCAGGTCTGTCCCGAATTCGAATATTTAACGAAGTCGTTTGTATTCTATATATACGTACGCTTTAAGATTTAAAT
The DNA here is from genome assembly GCA_949152495.1 of Lasius fuliginosus. Classification (NCBI taxonomy): domain Eukaryota; kingdom Metazoa; phylum Arthropoda; class Insecta; order Hymenoptera; family Formicidae; genus Lasius; species Lasius fuliginosus. The sequence continues at coordinate 14,252,777 of OX424449.1, read as the reverse complement.
CCGCGACGATTTCTGAAAGGAATGATTATTGGTCGCGTTCCACGCCACTAGCGAGTTCGACTGACGTAATGATTTTTATATATCAGTATGTATAATTTTTCGAAATAAACAGCTCGTATTAGCGTTATTCGATCTCGTCGCTGTTTCACGATCGAGCGCGTGAAGCGTCGCTGAGCGTTTCGAACGTCATCCCGACGAGGCTTTCTAGAGTTTCTCGACTTTCCTGAGAAGGTTCACGGCTACGGTAGTACTTGTTAAGAAGGGATCTGGTTTTGAAACGAGTTGTATGGCAATACAGCTCCGGACAAGGAGAGAGAGAAAGAAAAAGAAAGAGAGAGAGAGAGAGAGGGAGAGAAAGAGAGAGAGGGAGAGGGACCTGTCGTCGTCGCCGATCATGGAGAGGGAGGTAGACGAAGTGACGGGATGGTTTGGATGGAACTCGAGGACATTCACCTTTTTTCGTGACTTCGACGAGGCCGGTAAACGCCGCTGAAGTATCTTCCCTTGCTAGAGTCTTGAAAGGTTGACCTATTCTACAATGCGAGAAATCCCGCAATTTCTTTGAAAATAGAGATTTTTACAGATAATCCGAGCACGTTTCTCCAAAAGATATATGTATAAATTCTATTCTTCTTTTCATCTCGAACTATTTTTAAAAATAAAATTATACAGTTTAAGAATAGTCTAGTAATATGATGCAGAATATTTTATTAATTCTATTAATTAAATTTTATATATTAAAATTCATACATTCTATAAAGAATTATCAAACAGAATATTTTAATTAATGTTCTATGAATAGCCGAATGGACACATATATAATATACACACTGGTAAGAAAGATAATTAGCAAATAGCCACTTTTTTGACAATATAATAATGAAAAGAATTGATGTCTTCACGAAGCAATAAATGTTTATGCGATAGAGCCTGAAAACATTTTATCAATTCAATTTCCTTTGCATCGAGGCAGGACAATTAACATCAATCCGCGCTAAGTAATTAATCCGCGCGCTAATGAAATTGATTTAATCGATGGCGAGTGATGCCCTTTATACGCGTGCGGTATCGATTAGCATACGAGTGAATATTATCAATCGGAAATCTTCGAAAACGATCGCACTATCGGGAATCCATCTCCACGGAACAGTCAAACATGACGAAATAATTTCCCTCGATGTGCGTAGTAAATATGTCGGGGAAAATATTTGTACCCATCTCTCTCTCTTATTGATATTCCGTACGGTCGGGTTTCGGTTACGATCGCATTAGCGTAATTAGATATTCGGCCGAGCGTGCGTTGACCTTCCACCGTGTCTTCGTACCTGGTAGCAGAAGCGATTTTCTGCCTGCACGAGGCTTTCCGGAGGTATAAGCGGTTTTACAATCGCGGATCAGGTTATTTTACAAGTGCGATATAGCGGTGTCGCACTGCGTTGTCACGCGAGAATTATAACAGGGTATAACAAAAATTCAGGTCACCCTCTTTTTACGTCCGCGCTTTCATCGGTGCTTCAATTTATCCCGGACTGTTATCGCGTTTTATTAGAAATTTATGCCTCTATTCGTGAGACGATAACGCGAACTGTGTCGAATATTGTTTTTTTTTGTCTGCTTTATAACTTCTATATAATCGCGAAATTATCGCTTCGAACACTTCGCGCCTGCGTTTATATATCGTCGGTAGACGTTTAGAAAAAAATCGCGTAAAATAAATTATAATTAGACTTAGAAACATAAAATAACTCTTTATTAATTAATTTAATTGTTAAAAATTTCATTAATTTAATCTCTAAAAGGTTGAAAAGTTCCAATAACTCCAACTTTATTTGACTCTTTACGCATTTGAATATACCTTAAAATTTTACGTTCTAACGAAGTTAAAAAAGCTATCCCTATCAACCAAATTAATAATAAAATAATTAAACTTAAAAGTATTTAATTTAATATATTGATAAAAATTATTATTAATTATTAATCACCCCAGCTAGCATTCGGACAATTTGGAGAAATGATTAACGCGCATACATGCGCGATTGTACACGTATAAGAATAGCGATTGTGAGTCACGCGCATTTAAGCAGAGCATGGAAGAGATATAAAATTCATTTCGCGTTGCGTATACAATGTACGAGATGGCAGACTCTCATTCGTACGTATCGCAACTTTTTGAAACATCGCGCGAACATGCCGCTACAATTCTCTCCGGTGCATTAACCACCGGAGTGCGTCTCTGTCTGCATGCGCCTTCAATGCACCGGCGCAAAATTGCCTCCCGACCCGTGTGCATCGGAATTTAAGTGCATATATTCGCGCCATATTGTCGTATCGACAAATGGAAAGGTCAGTTCTGTTAATACTCGGCATATAACTCTGCGCGATCATGCAAAGCTCCTTTATCACGGACACCGCTACGCGCATGAATATCATTCGATATTACGAATATTAGCATATATAAAAAGGTCGCGTTTATACTGTCTCTCGTTACTGTATGTATGAAGGAAAAAAAATAGTGTCCTTGCTTTTCCTGAAAAGCGCGAATATACATTTAACTCTAAATGCAAAAAGCATAAGAAGATGAAGCTGAAATGATCGTGCGCTTTGGCTCTTAACCCGATTATCTTGTTCTATAAAACGATTATGTTCATTATCTCTTTAATTACTCGCAATATTAATAGCGCTTGTAACAGAGCGTAATATAATGAAGAAAGGCGCGTTATTAACAGTCATACTCGAGAGAGATCGCGTCGAAGCGATTGCGAAGCGAAGAAAATATCGCGATTTCCTCGAAGACAGCCTCGAACGGCTGAATAAAATGCCGCGGTAGCGAAATAACTCGTCGTTGAAAATTGCTGAGCCCGGACCCCGCGTTCGATGCACTTCCCGTGTTGCGCCGCAGTTAGTTAATACCAATCACTACGTTGCAATTCTCTCTCTCTCTCTCTCCCTCTCTCTCTCTCTCTCTCTCTCTCTCTCTCTCTCTCTCTCTCTCTTTCTTTCTTTCTTTTTGCGGCGGACGAATTCAATCGGAATTCCTATCCCGCTGGGAGACGCAAAAGCGCCGGCCATCTCCGCGCTGTGATTCTCAGGGGAAATACTAGAACGATATACACTAGTAATAAACGCGCGAAGAGAGAACACGCAGCCGTGGATCGGCACAATTGATCACTCTTGGTTACGTTTAATTTATTAATACCGAAGTATCCCCATCCATATTGTCCACGATACTCGGCGAAACAGAATCACTCACAGATCCCCGACGTAGCCATTCTTACTCGTGAAAAATTGTGCGAAGCCAAATTTTTCATGGCTGTTTTATTTCTTATCATTCGTTTGAGAAGAATAAATTAACAGCGAGATCAATGTGTTATTGTATTTTTTTTTCGAGAATTAATTTATTCTCCGGTGAATCAAGTAATCCCGACAAGATTGAAAGACTTGTAGCAACATTGGCGGCAAAGAAAAACAACTGTCAATATAAATCTATCTTTAGAATTGCGCATTAAACATAGTATACGGATGCTGTAGGCGTCGTAGTTTCTTATCGCGCAGAGAAGACAGAAGGAAAATCTCTTGCTTGTTAATGTTATATTACACGGAAAAAAAATAATTTATTACAATGATTCACATAAATGAGCAAGCGCGTATATCTAATGTTTGCGGAAACGTCACGGAAAATCCAAATGCAATGTATAATCAACAATTAATGATAAGATATATATTTAAAGCCGTGGACGGAAAACATCGACGGAGCAAAAAAGGAGAGTATCCTCTGTCCTATCTCCAAAAAAAGACAACGAGAAGGACGATCCGTTACCGGCGCGCTTCCGCCGGAAGTCAGACGTGAAAGGATGGGAGATAAGTGCTGGCCGCGCGAACGCGCGGAATATAACGGGGAGGAGAAGGGCAAAAGGACGAAAAGAAGTGAAGGATGGAAGGAACAGAAGGAGGAAGAGTGGTGTCGTGACCTTGCGAATCGAGTTCCGCATTGCGGATCTTTATGGGGAGAGCTGGATGCAAGATATTTTTCCAAGAGCAGAGAGAAACGAATTAAATATTATTTTAATCGATTTAATTTTAAAGCGACATTCTAATCTTACTCAAACTCTAGCGACCTTTTCGATAGAGTACATTTTATCCACAAATCTCTCGACTTCCTTCAGCTGTTATTAATATGCAATGAATTATTACGTAAGGTATTACGATGCTGATAATAAAGAGATAAACACTTTCGCGAAACGATTCGAACAATAGAAACAAGAGAATAGCGGAGGAAAGCAAAGATGACTCGTGAGTTTTAAGAGAGTTCCGGGTTGTTGGTTGCAAATAGTTCCATTCCAACTAATTATCCACTTGCAGAAAATTACTACATTTCCATCCAAATTAGGGGGACTATAATGAAGAGGATGAATAGTAGGACTGACACAGAGGCGGACGGAAGGATGAATTAAAGCGAGTTAGAAATGAAACGCAGTGAAGTGCTTCTTCCATCGATTGCGATCGAAGCGAAGAGAAACAGCATTATAAAACATGGTCTCGGAGAAATTCACTCCGAACGTATCTTCTGTGTTCCTTAAATCAGTAAATTATCATCGTCATCATCGAGCTACTACAAATACGCGACATCAAACAAACACCGTTTGAGTCATAGTCACGCTCAGAGTCGTATCGTTCGCGCGGTTGGAATTTTGCTTGTACAAGACAAACCGTGCATAATGGGGAAGTCCGCGTGACTAAAGAAGGACCGCGGCGTAACGAGGACTTCGCAAAGCGAACGGAGGAACGGCAGCGAAGCGAAAAGCGTCGTCGCCGTAGCTGGTAGCAACAGACCTCGTCGTTAGCGGAAGACGAAAGACCCCCCTGTCCCCCCCCCCTCGTCACGACCTTGGGGGGTATATAACGCGGGTTCCGCATTGCTGGGTCGCGCTATGGAAGGAGGATCGCCTCCCCGTAGAGCGGCAGAAGGACGCGGAGCGGCTCTACCTTTGGACTCTCGGATATAATGGTCGACCTTCAACTTGACCGCTCAACTCGAACCGCCCTTCCCCTTCGCTTTTATAGCAGGCCGCACGCGGAACTACTCGCGTATAATTTTAGAAGAGCTCGTGCGGGGTCTTTGACACCTCGCCGCGAGACGACGAGCGATGCGGCCATTGACAACCGCGGCCGCTGATGCCCCCTCTCTCACCCCCTCTCTCCCCCTCACTGGTGTGTTCATTGAGTCGCGTACGTAATATCGTATACGTTCCCGGTGAAATTTCATGTGCGTAGGGAATCGATCTGTCATCTTCGATCCGTCCTTCTTCTCTCGCGCGGATCGCATATCTATCATCTATCACGTGTGACAACAGATTTCTCTGAGAGCGAGTCTCTCGACGGATGATATACACATATACAGACTCGAAATAATATACAAAGTGTGATGTGACACAGATCACAGCGTAATTAGAGCCCTTTCTTTCCGATTTTACAGTGCGGATCCATGAGCGTACGTAATCCTTTTATGTTCTCATTTCTTAAATGGATAAAGCATGCTTTCAAAGTATTTGGCGATTTATTTTCTATATAAAAAACACATTGCAATTATTTATTCTTAAAAAAATATATATATGAGATACATGTAGAATAATAATAATTTATAAGTAATCATTTATTCTTCTAGCATCATCATAAAATAATCTAATAATTATTTTTATTATTTACATATATTCTCTCTCTCTTTTCTTTCTCTAAGATTCCAATAAATTCTTGTTTATATTGCAGATATTCAACCAGGATGTCTTAATGAGTACCAAAGAGGAAGACTGGGGTAATGGCCTTAGAGATAGCGTGGTCCTGAGAGACCGGTTAATGACGGATGCTGCTCTCGGTGGACCACGACCGATAAAATCCGAGCATAGTTATAGCCTTCTGGCTCACAGTCCCCCTCCGAGCCCGGCAACACCAGGAGTTAATCCTCACACGCCCAATTCATGTTCCGGCGCGGTTGACTCGAGCACATCGAATACTAGTTCCTCCATCGATTTCGCCAATCTGGATCAGAGGTCTCTCGATATTCGCAGAATCGATGGTAAGATGATATCGCGCAACACGATCCTCTTCTTCTCTCTCTAAACGACATTATAATATCGGAAATGCAGTACAAAAATATATGTTATCTTGTCGTATTTTTTTTCTCGAATTTCTCCTATTACTTTGAACGTGCTTTCTGAAGACTATGCGAAAGAATGTTCAATAGAAAAATGTTATTTCAGATATGGAAGATGAATGCTTTCCGGCTATTTCGATAAGCAGCGCCTCGAGCCGCGTCGAATCGTCGTCCTCGTCAACGTCATCCTCTACCTCGACCGTAATCCTCAAGAGAAACAACTTAGTACCTGAAGATAACGAGTGTCCGGAAATCAAGGGCGAACCTATTAGCGCGCCGGCCAGTCCCTGCGCGCCTTGTCAACCGAACTGTGACATGGTCGATGATAAGAGCACAATAACAATAGTGTCACCGCAGAGTCTCCACTTTGCCAAAACTCAACTTTCGCACATTAGTGACAGCGAGGAGGATGACGAAGAGTACTATCAGGTATATCTCCGCTTAAATTAATATCTTGCGTCACGATAATTCGGAAGATAAAGTACTCCAACTTAAATTTATTCCATCCATCCGTATTATCTTCAATGTTCGCGCTACGTTCTAACTATTCCAATTTAATACCCATCCAATATAATACAAAAAAATATACGAAATGAAAGTTTATTAATTTAATCTTTTAATAAATTATAAAAAAAAAAACAAAAGGTGACAAAATACTTTTTCTTTTAATCAATTTAATTTATTCGAACTGCGTGTTATCATTTTTGTTAGTACGACGAATCTGTTATCATTATTCTTCATTATTTTCAGAGTATGGAAATTGAGGAGTACGGCGTAATCTGCGAAGGGAAGGAGATGACCTTACGTGCGTCAAGACAGGGGTTGCCGCCGACGCCACCCAGCAGCGCAAGCTCCGACAGCGAGGGTACCGCTTCCGCTTCCTGCTCGCCGGAACGCCGAGATTCCCAGACATCTACGCAGAATCTCAGGGGCTTACTGGCGCCAAGGCTTTACGTCACCAATAGCACTCATACCACCAGACAACCCATTCATACGCCCCTTATTTCCTGTCAACCGGTAAGATACTAAAGGCGTTTGACGCCGGTGACTTTGAGTGGATATTGCTAAATCCATTAAGCTGGTGAAATTTAGCACGGTTATAAATAAGCTACAAATTATTATCAAGAAGAAAAAACGGATATCTCGAAAAAAAAAATTCCACTCTACATATCTTTATATTTTGGATATTGATGATATGGAAATATTTTATATGCGGAAGCAACAAATAATTTGCACTCGAAAGCAATCAATGATTTATAGTGAAAAACTCAATATTCATTCTTTGTGTTCTTATCTACACATGTCATATGTCAAATAATATTATTAAATGATTTTGTGACGGGATTTTGTTACTTCAAATATTCTATGTTATGTAAAAAACATATATTGCACATTTATTTTCGTATGTGTATACAATATTTCTAAAAATTATTCTCTGACCTACAAACCAAGAGCTGCTTTTGTTTGCATAATACGTCTAATATTAACATATGTGGCCGTATGTACCGTCATATCAACAAAGTTACCGGATCTCCATAAACAAACTCGGTGCTTTTATGGATGAGTTTTACACGTTTTATTCCTACTGTCGCTCGTTCTATCCGCGAAATAACGATCCATTTTTACTGTCAAATTTATTGATCCAGTATATGTGATATGAACACTTACGTGCGATTGACGTTACAGAAAGGATCGACGGGTGTGTTGACATTGACGGAAGAAGAAAAGAGAACCTTGATAGCCGAGGGATATCCAGTGCCCACAAAGCTTCCTCTGACGAAACAGGAGGAAAAATCTTTGAAGAAAGTACGGAGAAAAATCAAGAACAAGGTATGTGAAAAATAGCGTTTTATATACTCTGAATATTTGAAATCAAATATTGACTTCAGATTATGCGAAATTGCGAATGTCACGTGAAAGATATTGATTTATGTGATTCGTTTTGCAGATATCGGCGCAGGAATCGCGTAGGAAAAAGAAAGAATACATGGACGGCTTGGAGAGGCGAGTCACGATGTTGACAAACGAGAATTCCTCGTACAGAGATAGGCTGAATTCTTTGGAAGACACAAATCGTGAATTGCTGAAAGAGTTGCAACGTCTTCAGGCCCTTCTGCAGCTACAACAGTCTTAGATTTATTTGTCTTTCAACGGCCCAAGTCTACATTTGATATCATCGAATTTTGTTTCCGATGATTATCCGGATTTCCAGAAATTGATTTTATCTGCTACGAACATCGTAACGATAACGTTCACGAATGTGTGCTTCTCAATATTGTTCCGAGAGATTGAGAAATTATAAAGCCTCGAAAAAGATTTTAGAAAATCTTTCACCGGCGCTAATACGGATTTATCCGTTTTTGTCGACTTTTGCTCTTCCATACGCAGATTTTTATTCTTACAATTGTCCTTTATTCATTAAAGAGGATTCGAGAGACGTCGTTGATAAGAACGATTTGTTGCTATTGCTAAGTCACAGATTTAAACGGAGTATATTTTTAGGGATTAGTGCAATTTCTTTACATTCCTAGAATGTCTTCCTCATACACACGACGAAGTTTTTTGCAGCGCAACCGCGACTGAAGATTTATATCGAGTACTGCAAATCGCTTCAGTGTTTCCTGGCAACAATTTAAGGCTTTTAACACCAATATATGTATATTCTCATAATGGTTATATTATATATATATATATATATATATATATATAATGATATATATATATATAATATATATATATATATATAATGATATATATATATATATCATTATATCTTTTGCTAGATTATATTTTCGCCAGGAGTGCCTTTACGGACATTATTTCCATCCTTCTTCTAATCCGCATTGCAAATCAGAGGATATTTAGGCAAATTTATTTCTCGCTATAGTACATTTAATACGAGCTCTTTCTCATTTTAATAAGGCGTAAAAATATGGAGATTTGGATTTCGGATGTTTCAATCGTGAAGTGCGTGTTGCGAAAAGTTACCGACCATTGCCTAACTCGATGCAACGAGAAATTTCGAAAAAGAAAAACGCCTGAATGATCTTATTATCCGCTATATTGTACTTCGAAGAAGATGACGATATTTTAAACTATTTGAGACTCGAAAGAGAATTTCTGAGGTCCAAAATAAAGAGAGAGTATATATCGTTATGTATAGTCTATATATTTTGACACAGTTTCGTCAAAGGATTTTTTGCATTAATGCAATTGTATGTGTGCGCGTATACATGATACGAAATATAATATATGACATATTTTATAGCTAAAAAGAGGAAAGTACGATTATATTAATACTGTGCAGAATTGTGACGTGAAAGTAAATTCGACGCTATCGACGAAATTATTGCATTTACGTTTCATCTAGAAAAGATATCTAGATGTACAATAAGATTATATCATGCAGATCGTGACTTGGTGAAACCAATTCAGCGTCGAGTCGACGATGTGCTACTTTCTTAGGACGTTAACGCCGACAGACGTGGATTGATCGGTTCCTAAGATTAATGATCGATCATGCACAACGACAATTTATTTCGCGCCAATTTGAAGCGTACAATAGGAATATATGTAAGATATAAGTTCACGGATATAGGATATATGTTTCGCTCTCGTCCACACGATAAACCGTCTAAAATCCACGTTGCATTTGCAAGTCAATACAAGTAGATTATGCGGCGGCTAGGTTTTTACCGTCATTTACATACGCGGAGACGGCCGAGAGAAAAAAATCGTAAGATCCTTATTTCGTGACACGTTTCTCAAACGTGAAGCTGTATTATTTGTGATTTAAAGCCGAAGCTAATCGAACGTCGTCGTGCGTGGAGAATTCGTTTATGTCATCATCGATACTCTTAGTTGCTTTCTTTGTAATTTTGTTTCGCGATTATAGCATAAGATCGCGCGAGATGTGCTCCATATAAAGGCGAATCTCGCGATTATTTACCGCATGAAAGTCGTGGAAAGGGACCAATGCGCACAAGACAAGAAAAACTCTTTTTTTCCCCTCTTCACGTAATTGCCAAATAAATATTAGGATTTAGTACTGTGTCGCGTGACCAAGAGATGGTTATTTGTATTAAAGGATCATACATACCTCGCAGTGTGTCTACAGAATGAATAGCGATTATCGTTGTATTAATATTATATCACACTTAACGTTTCGATCATGATTCTCCGTATAATAATCCAGCGCAAAATGCGTACGTATACAGCATGGCCATAGAAAGTCGTCATCTATTTACATTCTTGAGATTTATATATGTTAAATTTAATAATTGAAAGTAAATTATTCAATGATTATATTTTCAGCCGAACACCTTTGATAAATTAAAATCGATCCAAATTCATCAAGATCCATAAAATGCATCTTTATTGCTAATTCCTGCCTTTTGTAAACCATACTGTACACGCGTATGCATGTATATAATGAATTGTAATTTTTATGCGAAAAAATTGAGTATAACTTTAAATTGATGCCGGGTCTTTAGAAAAATGTGTAGAGAGATCTGTTGAAGATATATTAACGAAGGAAATGAAAGTCAATGAAGAAGTCAATAAACGTAAGAAGTGATAGTAATCGATTAGATGTTAACATTAATGTGAATGAAAAGGCACTTTCGATATATCTCGCGGATTTTACAAATACCGATGAGGGATGAGGAACTTCCATCTCTCTTTTCGTCTGCATACATATATATATATATATATATATATATATATATATATTCAGTTTTAATTCGCCACACGCGCGTACAATAAGGGAGAGATCATATATCTGTACAAAGCAGCAGAAAAATAATTTTTATCGAAAATACAAAGAGTTTAATATATTCTACGAATTGAACTTTATAGATGATTATATATATACATAAATATTATATACATTGTGTATATATATATATATATAGATGATATATTTTACGATGAATTACAATAAACATTTGAAATGATGAAGGAAATCGCACCATTGTCTGTTACGATACATTTATCACTATCACGACTCATCATTATCACGATTTACCATTTATTTCTTATACGCGATATAAATGTCACGCGTCTATATATCGTGTAACTTGGCGTCTATATTTATCCAGAGAACCTCTATATATTATATACATTAATGAAGATACATAAATATAGATATATATTTTATTCGACCTTGTCGAATTTACGTGTGCGTATGATTTGTCTACGCCATAAAGCGCTGTAGCCACGTGATTGATGTAACACGCGGTGCTACAATTTCGAATGGATGTTGTCCGACAATAAGAAATAAATACTTGTGAATTAACATTCCCTGTACGCTTTATATAATTTGCATGCTGTGAAATCGAAACTATATATATGTATATCCACCCTATCTTTTTCTTCAAAAATAAATATTCTTGATTTCTTCTTTCTATTTGATATCTTATTTGATGCAAGAATCTGTCGTTTTATGAAATTTTATAGGTTCGAGACAAACACGCAGTATTGATGTACATTCTCTTCAATCTGGAAAAGAGTTTTTCTTTATTTAAAAATGTCCAAGATATATCTTGATTTTGTTTAAGAAAGAGATAAAATATAAAAGAATATATGTGTGTGCGATGCATCTTTTTTAAGCCAATCTAAAGTTTGAAAAGTTTGTAATATATATTGTTATTCAATAATCTCAATTATTTCAATTAGGATTGTAAAACTTAATTAGTGTAATATAACGTAACTGAATAGCAACGACATTCTTATTCCTCGGTATCCATCTCCTTATTTTCCAGCTGATCGTCCATCTGACTTTTAAGAGTGGCGAGGCTGAGGGGCGCATCAAGAATCTTACTTTTCTCCCTCTTATCCCTCTTAGATCTGTACAGAGGATTTTCGAACCTGCCACCAGCGACTTGCGTTATCCCCTTGACGGTGTTGTCATCGTCAGCCTCTCGTCCGCTCGTTCCGGGAACGTCGGCAATCCGAACGTTACCTTCGGGAACGTTCTCGAAACGGGCGAATCCGTGTTTCTGCTTGTCCGCCCGAATTCCATCACGAATGGATGAGACGGCTTCCATACATCCCGAGAGAACACTGCAAAAAATTACATTCTGTCAAGAAGATCAATAGATATATACAATGCGCCTCTCGAATCCTCCTCTCATACATATCCGAAATAAATAATATAAATCTAGTTTAATAAATCTTAAAGAGTAGATTGAAAAAAGAAGTTGTCTATAAAAATAAAATAAATAATTGAAAATTCTTTAATTGCACTTTTTCGATATTAAGCAACGACGATATATTCTTGTAATAAAAAGCGCTTGTATTACTTGAAATTTATTAGAATTGATTTATATCACGTTCTATTAAACGTTTCAATTTATATCGAAGATAAATATGTCTTATATGTAGAACCATATACAGAGTGTCCGGTAATAATCGCCCCACTCATTGTGTGCAGGTAGAGCGGATTAAACCGAGTAGGAAGTCCTCTACCGTTTTGCGATCATCGCAATAATTAATGACAAATTAATTAAAAAAGATCGGCCAAATCCGCGCGAATATAAGCGCGGGACGAGAAATAATGTATATACATTTATTTCCTACGCTCGTAGAAAATGAATGGAACTACACCGACGTTATAATCGCGTGTGTGAGTAAATAAAATGTATGAAATAAATTTGTGTGAGTAACTATAAATTGAGACATAAATCACACGCGATAAGAAACTCGATGACAGATGGACATGCGGCTAAACGATTATTATGACACCTTCGATGGGATGTGCGACACCGAAACAATTGAAGGTCGTCGAAAAAAGTATCAACAGTATTTTGTTTTACGTTTTTTCTGCGTACCGAGTTCGAGTGGTGCTCGCCGAGCATGCCTTATTAGAGTGAAAAGGATGCGGGGAGGATAAAGAAAGACACGAGCAGAGCTCGCTCGAGCGTGCCTTTTAAAAACAATTCGAGATAACGCGAGAAGGATGCGAGGAGGATAAAGAAGGATACGAGAAGAAAATCGAGAACGCCAGTAAGACACGAATCTCTCTTTTCTATTGGATCAGAGAATCGAGCGACTTTGATTATTGGTCATCGCCCGAGGAGTCCGCGTGGAGTATGTAGGTCAGGAAATTCGGCATGCCACCGATAAACCGTGAGACGTGTCAATGCATCTCCCAAACTACGATTTTTTTATTGAACTATAATAATAGAATGACTATGATTTGGCTACCAAACGATGACTCCGCGCGGATTAATTAATACACATTAATACATATGCTAAGAAAACCCTTGCTTGCATCTTACCATCTCTATTCCCTTTTTAAATAGCAATTTTAATATTCATACAACTATTTGTCGATTAAATTTTATATAATTATATGACAAATTGCGATGTTAAAAAGTTTTGCGATATTAAAGAGTTTTGCGCTGCGAATCGATTGAATGCGCGTTTAATCGGCATTGTAAACTTTACGCAACGCATCGTCTTTATTTCAATCAAATAATCAAAATTACTTCGAGAAATGATCGCAACTTTACGCATCGTGTCCAGATTGGCACAAGTGACAGAATCACTTTCATTCTCTGAGCATACTGCACATAATGTAGCATGCTCGTTAGTGATTAAACGAATTGTACTTGTTATATCAAAATCATTCAATTAATTAAATTGATGAGATTGACATTGTGTTGCAATATTTATGATATTTGGCAATGATTTTCGTATTATACATGCTTATGTCTCTTCTTGCCCCGCGCTTATATTCGCGCGAATTGGCCGACCTTTTATAATTAATTTGTCATTAATTATTGCGAAGATCGCAAAACGGTAGAGGACTCTTCTACTCGGTTTAACCCGCTCCACCTGCACACGATGGGTGAGGCGATTATTACCAGACACCCTGTATATCGTGCAGTGACACGCCGAGTAAGAGGAGTATAAGAGCTTAAATAAATATGTCTTGTGTAGAACCATATATCGTGCAGTAACGCGCCGAGTAAGAGTTTAATCTCAAAGACTTCGGCTTCGAACGGGTTGTACGGCCAAGAAAATTATACGGCGGCCAATTTCATCCGGCATGAAGCCTGCCGAGAACAATAATAAACCGACCGGTCGGCCCACCATCGTGGGAGTTGAACTAATTAAATGCTAGACGAGCGAGAGAGCGCGCGCTGAGAACGGCTCTTTGTGATTCGAAGCGAGTTGCAGGAATGCGCGGGTGAAGGAATTAGCGTTGGAAAACATTAAATCCGTAAATGGAGGAACGCGAGATTGAGTTTGCCGGTTGCTAAACCGCCGTTACTCCTATCGTTACTTCACGAATTAAAATACTCTCGTGATTTTGCAGCCGTTCCAACTCTCTCTCTCTCCCCCCCCCCTCTCTCTCTCTCTCTCTCCTCCCTCCGTTGATCTCGCACCCCCGTTGCATCCCTCTTACTTTTTTTTTCGTTCTTTCCTTCTCTCTCTCTTTCTCTTATTTTACTCTCGCCTTCTCGTTGTATCGGATAAATGTCTGGGAAATGAGAATCCCGGAGAGTTCGACGTTTTCCATTTCCCCGCGAATTTAATAGCCGTGACACTCGGGGGCGGAATTTTGTCAGCTGCGAATTCGCGACCGACCTGATGGAGTTTTGCAGGCAATCTCGTTATCTTGGTCGTCTCGTCTCTCTTCTCGCTTTACCCCTTATATCTCTACGACGCGTTCTTACATCGCATTGCTCTCGTTATTTGCATCGCGCGGGCGAGTGTTTTACATCCTCGCTTAATTTGAGAGTCATTAAATCTAAATAGTATCTAAATAGTCACCTTTTCGCATTCTTTGAGATTTACGTTAAGAATAAAGTAAGAAGTTTATTACCGCGCGCGGCACTCTCTTCAATCGATTTATGTTTGTTTAATTCTAAGACATAAAAGATAACGGAATAACGATATATCGCGAGAGAAAATTTTGTCTCCTCTCTTTTGCGCGTTCAGCTCTCGAATCGAGCTATCCTCGAAGGAAGCCAATATCGCGTTCCATGAACGCTCTTCATTATAGCCGGAAATGAACACAGATATAGAACGAGGACACAAACACACGTCGCGTGTGTATGCACGCGTGTATCGTGCTGATAATCCACGTAATTGCTTTTTCCACTCTCTTTACGGACGTGCAAAACCGTCAATAGGAGATCCGTCAGATTCCGACTCAGAGAGAGTCGAAACTTATCGAGAGTTTTCTGCAGCTGTACCAATCGCTCGCGCGCACAGCTACTCTATATCCGTAAAACCTTATTTTCCTTCTTCATTTTCTTGTCACGTTCCCCTCGGCGCGATTATTATTACTCCCAAGTGATGACGAGTAGTATTTGCATGAAAGTAGACTATACGCACGAATGTAGCAGGTGATCGCGAAAAGAGTCCGGAAAAAGTTTTCTTTTTCAATTCCGCTGATTTTAATGACAATATTGACGTAACCGGTATATAAATGAGGTATAGAGAGCTCGGCACGTTTCTCAATCCTCCCTTCTTATCGGGCGAAAATATTTTACTTAAAAAAAAAAGAAAAAAGAAAGGTTCCATTTCTCGTGAGGCTTTAATTTCGCCAAAGTTTACGATTAACGCGCTTTGCTCGCGTATTGAACAGATTGAATGCTGAGCTCGTATAGCGTTTCATTCGGCCGAGTATGCAAATCTTGGATACAATGCGGGGCGCCAAATGCTGACACGATTTCTCGAGTATTTCGAGGCCGGGCGTGGTGGTATTCACAACGCGTGAAACATATTGAAATTTATAAAGGCGGAATGCGAGCGACAGCTTTTATAATTCTGTTGAATCGATAATACCTCTCTGCGATGATTTACAGAACGTAGGCACACCGCGAAAATAAAGATTACGCGAAGACACACTTACTATTCCAGGGAATAACCGAAGTACAGGAAGGCCAGCAGAAGAAGGGCGATTGCGACGAGGGGTGTCCCGAGAAGCGGTCCGAGTGTAACAGCTAATCTGGAATCTTTCATAGCTGCTCCAGCTGTCTCCGCAATCGTCACGTCGATTTCCGTCCCTGATGAAAAATGTATGAGGAAGATTAGATAATTCCGGGAAAAAAAATCTCGTTTATTACTGATTATTGTCCCTACTGTTTGATTAGTTTGATTAAAATGTGAATAATTATCTTTTCAATAACCTAATCAGACTTTCTTCATTATTAGAATAAAAGCAGCTTTCATTAAATCTAGTATAATCAAATAAATAACGTTAAATAAAAAGATTGAGGAGCGAAACATTTATTTACAAAGCATAACAATTATTTTCAAAATATTTTTCAAACTGCGTTTGCAATTGGATTAAAATAAATGTTTTGATTTCTGGAAGTTGTATACAGAAAGCGAAATATAATCGAATTTGTATGAAAAATAAATCACATTTCAATTAATATGAATAAAAAGCGGGATATTGCTTGATCGCGATTGTTTACGCGTTCCAATTATAAAACTAAATTAAAAATCGTCGTCGCCGTAGGTGTCATTGAATGGCACTTCAATATCGGTATTAAAAACAATAAGAATAGAATAAATAATGAAATGTTATTCTTAGCTCTCTATATGTATATCTTTATTTTGCATACACGATAACAAACTGAAACAAATTACACATACTTTCGCGACAAAAATTTCTTTCTAAATTAATATCGAATAACGAAAGCTTTAATCGCGTTATTTCCACTTGAGATATAAGCAAATCAATCGTGCCTCGAGTGCTAAAGATTTATCTAACATAAGAAATTAAATCACAGAAGCATACTAACTTTGCAACATCTCCCTCAAATTTTCTACTGCTTCTTGTATCACGATCCCGGAATAATCTCCTTTCTCCTTTACAAGGACCTCAACACCTCCATTCCAACTGCGTCTGGTATGCCAGGCAATCTTCTCCGTGTATCCTTCTAAAGCTTCGTCTGCTGCGGTTTGTACCATCACTAAGGAAATATGTTCCGATGTGGAAACGCGTCCGCCGCAGTAAGGACAACAGTGACCTTCCACCTGAAGCGTCATGCTTGAGAAAAGATGTGATAATTTAATTAATTTCCGCGTCTTTATTCTAACTAGAAATATCTCTATACCGTAAGAGGATATTCGCAGTCCGTGAATCCGCATCTTGATCTCTGAATGGCGCAGATCTCTTCGAGATAGTCGCTCTGAGAGCTTTCCTGACAGAAGTATTTCGCGTGCTGGGAAAAATAATTTTCGGTGTATCTGTGGAAAAGAAAAATAATTTTATACGTGAAATACACTTGCCACTCGAGCGAATATAGAAATTAGGAGAAGCGGCGAAACTCACTTTACAGTAAATCTACCTCTGGAGAACTCTCTACGATCTTGAAAATTTGTCCATTCCTCCTCGAGGAACGGCTGCTCCTCGTTCGACAGCCGAATTGATTTCACCTCCACTTCCCTCACAGGTAAAAGGACACTCAAAGTACGATTCACGCTCGGTAGAACGACGTCGTCCATACGACAGGGAACGCGCTCGAGATGCGGCGTCGCTATCGAACTACCGTTCCAATTTGCGGGATCCGCCCAGAAGAAATTACCCTCCTTTGACCATCTACTGACCTTTGCGTCCACCCTCGAATTGCTCAGCTTGTGTAACACACACACACACACACACACGAGGCCGCGTATTATTTTATATAAATATAAGAAAAATTAGAAATATTAAATAGGTTTTATAATTTTATTCGAATTGCGCAAATTTTAATATTTTATATCCTTATCATTATATTTTACGATCTTTATCACTGATAAATATTCTAATAAACGATTTTCCAATTAACCAGCGAGCAAATGATGTGTCAACATTAAAACATTAATATCACAATTATCGTAAACGTGTCAGCGAGAAGCGGCTACTACGATATTCCGTAAATGAATAATACATTTCATCTGGAAATGCGTTAAATAGGGAAAAAGGACGATCGAACGCTCCCATCTCGTTCTCTACATTTTTTGTCATTTTCAAATTTTTTTTCAATTTCAATATAACCATTTATCTATATATTTTCTCTCTAGTAAGTATATAAATTGTCCTTACTTGCAGTTTACCGTTTCTAGGCAGAACCAACAATCCTTGATTGGATAAATCGATTCCGGATAGCCTTAAATCGTCGGCTCCGTCGATACCCACAGCATGTCGAGTCTGTTGAGGGAAAATTACTCGGCTGTCGATTTCTGGAACGCGACCATCCACCCAGTTGTTTGCGGTTTGCCATTCCAAATCAGGAAGCCAGTGCTTCTCGAAAGCGGTGGAATATTTCGAGATCAGGATAACGCACAGCACAATTTTGCGATGTGACGCGAAAAAGCCGAACATGTTATTACGATTTCGTAATAACTGTCAGTCGATTCAATAGATATATCAATATACGTGTAACAAATATGTCCACTCTTCGATTAATTTTCAATTGCGCGAAGGAATATAGAGCGGTAAGAAGAGTTTATACGCATATTTATCGATGATTTGCGATAGTCCTTCCAAAATTCCGAATAGTGCGAGAAAAAGAAACTGAACGCAGCTTGAGAACTTCGACGACTGAAAACTATGTCGGATAATCAAAGCCAAACGGGGGCGTACCTGATTCATGATAATACAGCGTAGATTTGCGTTATTTATCGCGATTAGGTCATCATGAGTCTCGTGGCTTGTTGGAATCAAAGTATTTATTATGCGTATATATATATATATATATATATATATATATATATAATTATTTATTATGTTAATTTTCGTTAAAAATCAACGAATCAATTATCCATTCTGATTTGCAGCATATGATTAATTTACGTCATCTCTCTCTCTTTCTTCCTCTTTCTCTCATCAAGATTAAAAAATTATTAATGCATAAATATGTTCGTTTAAAGAGCTGTAATCAAACGTTCGTTTAAATTGTATCAACATAAATTGAAGATAAATCTCTCTGAATTTGAACTCTCCGATTTTTATTAACAATTATTTATTTCAAACTCAAAGAGAGCAGATGGAAAGCTAAATTTCTGCTATTTACATTAAACGTGTCAATATATATTTGCATTTATTTTCGTTTATTATAATGGTATACTTAACAGAATATGTATAAATATCGCAATTTTGCGCACATGAAAACATTAGGTCAACATTTATTATCGCTAAATTCTCATTTAGTAATTAAATAATAAAAAAATGGAGCTAAAGGTATATACATACACACATATATATGTTACACACGTATGACGAAAAGAACATTACAAGATTTATTATGACATTGAAGATATAGATACAATATATTATGCGATAGCGTAAATTTTCTCTCAATAACGATTAAAAATATAATTGTGGAACAATATAAGAACAAGTACAATACTGACATGTTTATAGGTAAATATGGCTTTTTAGCACATAATGAGATATTGCTCCTATCTATCATACAGTAAATTGTCATTGTAATTATGTGCTAAATAATGACGTAACTCATTGCAATAGAAAGCGCAATCAACTTAACGACAATCCAATTATTGGTATTATCGCTATGTATTTTATGACTGCAAGATATTCTAAAATTATAAAAGAAAGATAACATGTAATAGAATTTTATTTTAAAAGAGACAAAAATACTCAATAGGCTCTTAGACTATACATTAAAAGAAATGTTTTTCTTCTTTTTTTTTCTTTTCAATTTTTATTCTGCAAACACACAACAAACATTTTAATTATTAATTATATAGAAATTGGGAGGAAAGGGGATTAATATAATCAGACAACTTTGTCTAAAAAAATCTATAAGAATTTCTCTACGGTATCTCCAATAAAGTACTTCCATCATTTTTTTTTTAAACATTGTCAAGTGGATCATAAACTGTCGATGACGCACGAATTTTACAGCAAATTTTGGACAAAAAAGAGATTTCGAGATCTCATTATCGCTTTTAACCTCCACGGACGATCGGTTTTGTTCTTAACATTCAGAAGGATACTTATCAAGACAGCTGCATTACGATTTCAATGAATTTAATTTCTAGATAAATTCGAATTTATTATTTATCAAACAAAAAAAAGATTTCTTATTTAATTTATCATTTATCAGTAAATGTGTTAAGTAATTATTAGTTTGCACAATGTAAAATATTGACACGGTTATAACTTATGCTATTATTAGAACTTGACGCCAACACGTAAAGAAATCAATAAGTTATATAATTTTCTCAACTGCCTTCCGCCAATATATTCGCGTTTCGCCAATATTTTCGAAAAGAAATGAATCGCATATATTTTCGTTCTGCGATCGTCTAGGGATTAAAATGAACACGGAGGAAAACAATCCGTGCTTCTCGACGAAAACGCTTTATTGGCTCAGATTTTCGTCCTCGCCTAATCCTTTGCCCAAACCGAGCAGATATTTCGGGCCGATAACGTCATTTGGTCTTCTTCCGGAAACGGCCGTCTCGCCCGTTGCTAGCTTCCAGCCTCGTTTTCCGATGCCAAAACTGAAGGGTTTACCGCCGCGCTTGTCGTCTATAAAGTCGTCCAGGTTATCCTCGCGAGAATGATAGCCCTCCATGTTGTCGACCGAGAAATAATCCATGCCCAAGGGACGGTATCCGCTATTACGCTTTCCTATGCCGAACCTGTAGTCCCTGAGACGTTTTCCGATGCCGAACGAGAACGGCCGCGTCCGCTGCAAATAAGGGTTTAATGCAAAAAAAATACGATTACGAAAGCTTAATTTCATTCCCATCCTCGGTATAGCATTTTATTTTTATGCATTGTTCGATGTTGGAAAATATTAAATAACGTAAATTAATAAAGTAATCTAATTAATAAAGATTTATGTTGCCTAGTGATTCACTATACGAGTTTTTGATATATTTCTTGGATATTTGGATCTGACGTTTCTCTAACCAGATTCCAATTTTATAACGAAGCAATTATTCGCTGAGAAATTGAACGTTTTATTTTTATCCGGGACTCACTTTATCATCGCTATTGTCGATCCATCGCTTTCCAATACCGAAGTTGTAAAGAGGTAGCCTCTTGTATTCGGAAATGTAAGCGTACGCTCTTTTTTCAGAGGGTTCGTCGTACTCCAAGTTGCTCGATAACGGATTCAATCGTGGAATATGCAAAGACGAGAGTGGTGCCTCTTCCATTGCCGCTGTTGATCGTCCAACGACGCTCAACAGGTAGAACATAATGATTCTCATAGCGATCAGACTCGTTTTTGACTTCATGATGCTGGTTCAAATCTATCTGAAAGTACAAAGGTCGCGCGAAATTGTAATTTATAACCGACCACCAGAATTCGGATATTGGAATAGAATTTCATCTTGTTAATAATGTCATACGAACTTCCGCGGCAGTCCTAGATTGAGTTTTCAAATTCATTCATGTGTGCAAAATTCGTACCCTTGTCGAGATTGCGAGAGAAAATTAGTTTAACCTCCATCGAATTACACAATTTAGATTGCATAATAACTATTTACCCACGCGGTAGTTTCTCGATGGAATTGTATCTTTGAAATTATGTGTGAGAAATTTGCGCAATATCTATATTTTAATGTACATATAACGAGAGTATAAATCATTAAACTGAACAGTGATGTTTATTCGAAACAATTAACAATAATATTCATTCGAATAACAATGAACATTTTATTTGCAATGATAATCGCTCTGACAACGTTTTGCGGAATTTTATATCTGTTAAATGGATTTAGCAGAATATGAAAATGCGTTAAAGCAATATTCCGCGGAAGATTTTACGGGCATTTCAGAGCGCAGATGTACGCAAATGGAATTCTACCATGTAAAAACAAAATAAGGACTTATTTATACGAGTGGCGGAGAAATGAATACTATTGCAGTGGGAAAATAGCTTTTACTCGTAGAGGTGTCGTGTCAATTTTACGACAAGGATTCTCTCAGTCGTAGGACCCTTACTTCCTTGCGAGGTATTTTCACCGTCACCGGGTTGGAATCCCGTTAAATCTGGATAAAATCATGGGGTAATTTTTTATTTTTACCTCCCTTTTTCCGTGAATAACATTTTTTCGCAATTTATGAGATAATATAATCATCAGATTCTATCGAAAGAAGAGCACGCGTCAATTAAATCGTCAATATATCTCTTTTTTCACCTACATAACTTTTTCGCGATTCATAAGATAAAATAAACGTTATTTCAAAGGTTTTACTAAAATATAAAAAAAAAACATAAACGTCTATTTTATTTTATTAAAAATCTGTCTGTTACATATACATACACACACACGCGCGCATAGTTATATCGTCTAAAACAAACGTTTCCATCAATTTAAATGTAAAGTCAATGTTGCGCATTATGATTTTGCGATTTCAATATGCACGTGATTAACACAGTTTGAACAAATATTTAATAGTTGCAATGGAATGACGAAAGAGCGAGCGGTCTGGCATGATTGAATGTCGCGATATACACTATAGACCGCTAAATCCGAAATCCTCTAGGGACAGTTCGTTCAATATTTGATGACGAAATCCGCCCGCGACGGATTACCGATCCCTCTTCGTCCTACTTGATCACTGCTTTTGAAAAAGCTCGAACGGGTCAAGAGGATAAATACGAGGTCGATAAACGTAGATAAAAATTGCAACAATAAAAAAAATCTGCAGTCATCAAGAAAGTTATCATTTACATTGCGAAAAATAAATGTTTAAACACGCCATCGCATGCACTTTTTATCATAGAAATCTTTGTAGTTTATTTTTATTGTTCATGCAATGCCAAACATATTCGTAGGCTAAATCTATATAAGAGCAATTAAACGATGTTTATTAAGTAAGTAAAAGTTGCAAGACTCAGGCGCAGTTTGCAGCATTTAATTTGATGGATTATCAATTTAATTTAAAGTTGCTCGAAATTAAAATAGCAATATCATAATAATAAAAAAGGTGATAATCGAGAAACGTAATAAACGTTTGAGCAATCCGATCCAGTTCGCCTGCAGTACTAATTTGTAATTATTAGTGAACAAGAACCAATGAAGATTGCATAGCCATTATATATAGGGACATTAAAAATGTATTTATTAATACAAATTTTAAAATTTATTTTTATTATTATATAGTATCACGTCTCAAAGTATTGAACGTAATTGCAAACACCAGTTTACTCTGTGTATTGTATACGCAAGGATAAGAGGATTGGAGATGTTTTCACGAGAGTGAAAGAGTCGAGAAGCTTCCTGATGACTCACTTAAAGCTGAGTAACCGTTTGATGGTTGCAACAGGTGCCGTTCTCGTTCTCTTCCCTTCTTTTGATGTATAATCGCGGCTCTATTTTTCTAATCTCTTTTGCCAACTTTAATTCCGATAAACTTCAAATATTTTTCATAAATTGATGAATAACGCTATTTCTAATCAGTTTAATAAATTTTGTCAAATTCCGAACTTTCTACAATTTATAGGAATCGAGAAATCATTTCAGCCTCTTAAACCCTCTCATTGTCAGGGTCAATCCATTATTGAATAAAATGCCGAACTTTGTGATTGATTGATTGACCATTTTTTAAAAAACAAATAGCTGCCTCGTGGACATTTTTTCTTCCGTTCTACATCTGATAATTTTGCAAATTCCGCGAACGGCATTTGACCTTTATTTAGGATATATACAAACTAGTTCAAGATTTATGCGCGAATACTATATAAAAATTTATCAGCAGCTTTTCTTCGTATTTTGAATTACTCTCGTATTGGATTCTGCGGTTTTCTCGTAAAAGAGACTAAAAAATCATTTTTGTTATTTTGTCATGAAATGTCATTACGTATTTGACAAGGTTGCCATCGCGTGTCTGATAATTATCACATTGTTTCTCACGATAAAAAAGTGCTGTTCGCACAAATCGCGTATTTCAGCCCTTTTTTCTCCGACAACGAGAAAAACTTACGTTGTCTTACGTTGTCATTCAAGATGTCAAGTGTCTCAAGGATTATTGGATTCGTCTCCGAAAAACACTTTTTTTATTGATTTCGCCGACAGAGTTTCATGTCCAAATGTGCGAATATGAAAAATGATTGTAAATGTACCTAGTTGCAAACGCACAAGATATACGCGAATATTAAACTTTTATAATAAATAAAAAAAATAATAATAAGATACACAAGAGCGCACGAGAAAGAAATGAAATAACATCCTGACTTCTTTTGCGGGTTTCAACAAAAGTTAAAAATACTCAAATTTTATGCGCTTTCTCTGTTTGTCGTCATGCTAAAGCGAGCAAGCAAAATCTTTTGCAATATCACAAAAAATGGCGAAGAGAGAGAAAAAGTTGTGAAGAAAAGTGTGTGACAAAGAGATTGCTTTCAAATTTTATTTGGGTTAACCTTTAAGCAGCGATGCAGAGGATGTTGGTGTACATGAAATTCTCATAAAATTTCGACGGTATAATTCTTTAAAAGAACTACCTTATATCACACCACAAATAATATTATATAACAATTGAGTTCATAGATACGCACTCTATTGTTCGATACACGCGAGCACTAAATTAATAAAAATATGTGCCAGAGATTAAAAGCTGAATATCATTAATTTCGAATTTATTTTGATTGCAAAATTTTCAATATCTGCAATATAAAGTTGATTCATAATCCATATGATGCAGCGCGCATGTATGCTTCAACTATTAAGTAGTTTATTATTAAATATCGGACTTAAAAGATACAGAAACATAGTAGGTGTAGAACTCACATTTGTACGGTATCGTAATAATATCGATAAAATACGGACTTGTAATTAAATTGGACATTGGTGAGATCAGATGCGTTCGTGTTCCAATGAAAACAACTTAATGTCAAACACAACTTTATTTCCTGTAAAAATAATTACGTGCACTATCTGGACCTATCGTAAACACATGACATTTTGAATAAGCGAATGCATAAGTGAATATCAAACAAAATATGCTTAATATATATTCTAGCATGTAGAAATGTAATTTACATTGTTGGGAATGTGCGTGTTAAATTTGGACATTCATTGAAATGATATATATAAATCCTCGTTGTGAAGAAAAAACAAAAATCGACACGGCGATTCAATTTTCTGCGCTCGCTCTCTTTGGCACGTCAAAATTTTTTCACCCAACCTATTACAGGTCAGACTCATATTGTGACGACGTCCCTTTAGAAATTTTTGATGAGACGACACGCGCACAATGAACCGGCTTCAAATTCACGTCAAATGAAGCAGAATATTCGGCCGATCTACATGATAGACACCATTTGTTCCGATCGACGAGTGCGATGATCTCTCGTGCCGGATTTTTCACGGTCTGATGAACATTCCATTTGCGTTGGCATCAATCATCGGCGGCCTACTCAAGAAATTATATCATAAGCGTTTTGATTCGCGCGTTTTTTAGATGAATAAGTGTAGACTGCTGCTCCAAAACAATAACTCGACCTAAAATTTTTCTTCTGAAATTTTCTCTCTCCTCCTCGTACTCATAAAGTACGATAATCCTGATAATCTTGAACGATACTTATAGAACACCTCGTAAAATCGTTCGGGCAATATCGCGCTTAGCTCTCAATAAGAATCGGAATTACATTACGTTCTATACTTCGAAACTTTATTTACACGATATTATAATATATATTAACGGCTTCTTATCGAATTTCTTTTGTTAACGACACGCGCTGAAGACCTTTATACACCTTTCATAGCAATATTTGCGAGAAAATTCCGGTAACAAAAGAAAAAATAATAATAGCTCATGGTGCGGCAAAATCTTTTCTGACAATTCACCCTTTTTCCATAGGTTAATATACCCTTTTTTTATTTCGCGTTTTATTATTCTGACCATTCGTGTAATTGATACTTTTGAAATATATATTTATTCTAATCCTTCTTCATTATATTCCTTTTGTAAAAGTATATCGAGAAAATTCAAGAAATAACAAACAGAACCAAAGATAATTCCAAGACTTTAATATTGTGTGCACAAGCATCGACAAATCAATTTATTCTATCATCTCGAAAACAACACGAGTGTGCAAGCGTTGTCTTTTTTAAAAAATGTTTGATTCAATTATAAATCTCCATGTGTGTGACATGTTCGTTTTATATTTTTGTATCAAATGACCCTTGTAGCGTGCTAGAAATTGTATGAAAAATAACTGTACCACATCAAGAGCAACATAGAAACAGGAAACAAAACAAACTTTTTACGAGCATTGGTGTGTTACCATTCGCGATGTTTTATCTCTTTGCGAGAAGTCAAGAGAATGCAAAAAGAATCTCACGTTTATTTCGATCGGCTGCGAGCAAAGAAACTCACGCGCAAATTATCACGCAATTTTCCTGCGTTTTCTCTTCCGCTTCTCTTCTCGTAGATTATCAACAAATGCATCAGCAAAAGCGAATTCATGTTCGAAAATAATTCATTATCCTCAAATAATAGCGTTATCCTATCTTTTATGTTAATTCTTCTTCTCCGTCAATTGCATCTTAATTGTAGTTTAAATATTTATACAAAAGTAGGTGCAGACGCGCGTTCTCATTAAGCACGTGCCGCATCATCGAACTACTTTTGCAGATCTCTTTTGCGATGTGTTTTCCTCATGAATATGCAGAAAGATGCTTAAAGAAATTGTAACAATGTTCGCACGTGCTTTCATAAAAAAAACTATCTTCTATTAAATCTTTATACCTTCTTATCTTACCGATAATTTCATTTGTTGCTTTCGAATTAGCATCATAATTGAAGATTATTGCTTCCTTTGTTTTGTTATAATTTATAATTTATAATTCACTTCAATTTTCGTTTTTCTCGCCACCGTTGTGCAATTTCGCACGTTTTCATTAAAATGTAAATTTTGTAATAACTTGCGTATCATAATCATTAACGTCCAAGCTATCTGAAAGATACTGTTAATTAAATTTAACGTAATAATTAAATGTGGCGTAAATGCGAAGCTTTTTGTGCATCAAACTTTTTAATCACTCTCTTATCCTTTTGTTTCACAAATCGAGAAATCAGTTTCTAAATTACCTTTCATTTAAATTACAGAACATCTATTCTAGAAGTTGGCTAAATTGTCGGAGTTTCTCATTATGTGCACGCCAAGACATATGTAAAGCACTGTAGGAATAAATACCGAAATGAAAGTCAAAAAGGGTATAATCGTTTGACCGAGTCGTTTTCTCATTTAGACGGAATATCAAATTTGTCGAGTAAAGCATATTCACTTTATAGCAATGTCTATTCTTGTCTTTTCCACAATCACAACCGACGACGAAATTAATATAACCTTTCCTATACTCGGGATGAAACGAGATATGTCCTCGCAAATTGAAATTCGAGACAAATGCGCCTGTTTTCTCATCCGTCATGTTATATATTGACATTTTGCCATTTTTTTGCGCGCTAATTGAACAGTTCAAGCCAGAAGCAAACTTGCTATCAATTTAAAGGTATTTGAATCAAAAACTTAAACCATTCTCCGTCCAAACAACTGAGAGAAATCATCAGCTTTTAGAATCACGTTATAATTAAAATATTCTTTTGTGGGACACATTTAAATTTTTTTTGTAGATATAATATTCTATTTTAAAGATTATATAAGAGAAGAGAGACATACATTCCCCGATATTTCGCTATTTCGATTATCACGATTATCAGTTTATGCATCTTTTATAAAATCGTGCCTTTTGTCGAGTGCTCGGCATTTAATGTTCCGCTTCGCAATAAACGAGATTATTTTAAAAACGAGAATCGCATGAACTAAAGTTACGCGAAACTTTTCTATCAATTTTTTCTATCAGTGCCATTAAATCCGACATAGTGACGTACATACAGCATAGCTTGCAGAACACTCTTTACAAAATAGAATCTTTTATATGCATTCACCTTTGAAAGACAAAGATTGCAGATACATTGGAGTGTAAATTGGCAAAAACTTTACATTATTCATAAATGACTTATAGTCAGAGATATGTATGTATTTCAGAAATATTGCCGTTTTTTTTTAAATGCTCTGGCCATTCTGCATGTACATATGTGTGTGTGTGTGTGTAACTAAATTTTTTTTAATAAAGATATTCACGCATTCTCTTTAAATTCAAAATTTTAGATTATTGTAAGCCGAGGCATTTTTGTAAAGTTAAATGAAACTAATAAGTAGTACAACTTATTATAATTTCATACGCACTTTACGTATAACCAAAGTTTTAATTGAAAAAGCTTATAGTTATAAAAACTTATATATATAGTTATAATGTATAATGTGTCTCATTAAAATGTATTCTTCAGCAAACGTTGATAGATAATATTGCAAACCATCAATAAAATTAGCTTCTTTCACGGAAAACGTAATAGTTTAAAGTGCATTCAGTCGTCATCTCAAAATCGAATAAGTATCAATGTCGCCGAAGAGAATTGATGAAATATCTTTCTACGTTTCTGCATAACACGAAACGCTTCCTCGCGGTCTCGTCTTCCGTTTTGATAAACGCTATAATTCGAACGCTTCTCCGATAACACGCCCACCTATGTTTACTTTATGCACACGTCTACATTATGCATGTCATACATAACAATAGCAACAAGAAGCGCTGATGCGATAGACGACAAGTATCTGCAACTCTACATACAAGGGAGAAGAGAACCTCCTCTGGAGTGATAACTACATTCCGAGGCGATAATATTATCGTCGATCTTGTCAAGCACTACCGCGAGAACAGCTTCTCACTTTGGGCCCGGAAATGAGATTAACCAACGTCACTTAGATGTCCCCTTCCCTTCCCGATGATAAGAGAGATGTGGACACTAAATTAAATATCTCTCTCCGCATCTCTTCGATCGCTTTAAAAGGTACTTTTGGCTTTCATCCCGGCCGGAAAATAATTATTCCAGATACAATCGTCGAACGAGCGAGAGGGCTGATTAATCTCGATGACGTGGTTTCCATTTTTATCGCGCTCCTCACGAGCGTAATTAATCGCCCCGCGAAACTTTTACAATAATGACATTTCATAATATCGCTTTGGAAATATCTGACAATTTCCATTTTTATCGGTTTGCATTACACGTGTGTCAGATGTCTCGCGGGATGCGACCACTGATTCTGATCACTTGATCGCTGATTCTGATCACTTGATCGCCGACAGCTTTACCTAGGTCGATGCGATTTACCACTTGCGGAATAAGGTAATTTTACCGCGATAATGGTATCAACTACGAATATAAGCGAAGCAATTAATATATTATACCTTCTTATGTAAAAAATTAATTGTTTTCTCGTAAATCGAATAATAATGAAATATAGAAAGCTGAATCGAGAACACAGAGAAAAGTACAATTTTCATTATTTATATTGCATTATTTTGAATTTAGCAATACGTTTACTCTTAAATAACGTGATGTAAATTCACGTCAAGTAATAGAGTTTGTCAATTTTATGTATTATATCTAAATCGAAGGAGGCACGAGGAAAATCCGATCGAATACACGTGACTATTCGTTCCGATAAAGGCTTGCGAATCTTCTTCTCTGCAAACCGCTAATGAACGTAATGCAAAGAAACACGAAAGTAAACGGGCTGCAGTATAACAACAACAACAACGAGGCATTTAATGCCGCATCAAGAGAAAGACCCGTCAAAGACTCATGAGTTGCGGCTATAATTAAAGACACAACGCTAATGACAGCGCAAACGAAATTAATGATAACGCCGCTTGCGACGCGTGAGCAACACACGAAAGAAGACTATACAGCGTAACATAAATCTCGCGATAAGGAAAATAGGTGCGAGGCGAGAGAACGTACGTTACTTTGTTCTTTCGCGCGAATATTGTGCTCTCTATATATAACCCGGACTGTCCTAAGGGCTCTCCCCTTCTACTACTTTGCAACTTTATTGTCTACAAAGAAGCCTGCGAGCAATATTGTGCAGAAAAACACACATGCGTATGAGCAACAATTAAATTCTGAAAGATTTCCAAGAATATATACAAGAGCCACAAATACAGTGGGTATAACAATTTCTAACTTTTAATTTCTAATTTTGCGAAAGTATGGCGTGAAAGTATGCGAAATAAAAAAGATAATAAATGTGCAATGAAGAAAGTCGAGACATTTATTTTCCGTGTCACATCATTTTTCGAGTAATCGGTTGGCGAACACCGGCGCGCAAAGAATTTAATTTTTAATATCTTGGATTTTTCTAAACACATTAATTCAATTCGCTCTGGAGCGAAGAAGCACCCCTTCGTAGACAGGTATCGTAAAGTGTCGCGCTTAAAACAGGCAATTTTACGAAAAGATGCATTTTATCGCAGCAGCAGCAGCGGCGTCGTTTTCTCGTGCGACGACCTGGTTGGCGCGGTTTCTGATTTCGTTCGCACAAAATAATGCGTCAGCCCGAGGCGAACTAATAAGTGACGCGAAACAGCCAAGGTAAGTAGCGACTTATGAGCGGCAAACAAGTCCGACAATAACGATCATCCAATAATCTGCGTCTAACGGCGCATTTCCCCTTTCTTTGTATGTGTCTTTCCCTTTTCCGCATATATACTCCTTCTTTCTCCCCCGTTTCAAACGCTCTCATTAAACGCATCCACCGAGATTACTCCCTTCGTCTACAACAACTTTTCCAGTATCAATTTCATAACTAATCCTCATTCTTATCCTGCTGCGAAAAGAGGATTCTCTCTCTCTCTCTCTCTCTCCCCCTCCCTCTCTCTCTCTCTCTCTCTCTCTCTCTCTCTCTCTCGCTGAAATTATAATTTGCATGTCATAATTAGCATTTCATTTGCTGCACATCGTCTAAAGATAATAATTGCACATTGTCTTGTTTCATCTTCTTTCTTTTTAAAATTCATTGTTTTATCGCGGTAAAAAATACTTTGCTATTCATAAAGCTGCGATACTTTGTAGATAACAACTAGTGTCTCCAGAGTCTTATTAAGGGTTAATGTACTCGTCACGATAACAAAGCAATTATCTATATAATGAGAACTGACGAGGTCTCATTGGTTCAGCGCTATTGTATTACTGTTTCACTATGTTTCTCTTAACAACACGCCGGCATATGTATGTAAGAGAGAACAATATGAAATTTTAATAAAGTAGTGCGCGTTGATTCATTCAATACTGTTTTCAATAATCTAATGGTCGTTATAAAATTCGAGATGGAATAATCAATAATGTTACATCTTTATAAAAAAAAAAGGAGGAAACTTTGACATGCAAATTCTTAATTCCAACATATGTTTCAATTTTATGGAGTATCTCTATATTTTGCTACGCGAATTGATTCCAAATTTAATATTCGATAATATAATCACAAAAGTTCCACTCTTTTTCATCTTCTAAGTGTCCTCGAGACATCGTCGTATCACGCGATGGGCACGCATGTTGTTTAGTCGATTCTTTTCTCAGGAATACGATGATCATTCATACTGTCTCACGCTAATGGCAATAGCGACATAACTTAATTTTCGATTTAGCGACGTAAGCTTTCTATTATTCGGGTGTCGGCATTTAATCAGGGAGTTTGTTTTCACAGCTGAGACACACGCATTGAAATGCCGCACGCGACGTGAAAAGGAATTTTCGTCATCGTCGCAACATCAAATTCTAAGAACAGAAATAGCTGCTGCAAGCAGCTTCATCGGTCGGAGAAACAGGGAGATCAGTTTCTCTCGCGAGAGCGTGAAATTAATAGCAAATAGCATTGACTTCCGCTAATCAAGCGCAGTAGAAATTTTTATGGCTCATACACGTGTCTCGTGTAGGATGATTCTATAATTGCAATCCTATGACGATGGAATAAATGAATCTTGAAAATCCACCAAGACCGGTCGTCAGCGAAATTTGCTGCTATATCACTTTCCGAAGATAGAGTGAATCTTAATCGATCAAATTTCATCGTTTCGCACATCGAAAAATATTATCGCGGTTTTATGTAAAATTTTTCATTTTTTTGTCTTCTTACTACTAATTGTAAGCATAAGACTCTCTAGATACTCGCAACTCGTAACAATTAAGGAAATGTAATAAAAAAACTTTCTGAAAAAAACATGTAGCAAGTTATTTTTGTCAAAGATATAAATAGAAAACAAAGATATAAAAATATAAAAAAGACGAGAATATGGATTTAGAAAGCATTTCCTTTTTTATGTGTGCTTTGAAACATTATCTTTTATACAATAATCTACCTACGCGATTGCTCATGTAAATTTGAAACTTAACGAAACTCATAGGATTAGTAAAAAAAATGTAACCGCTATAAACTTAATGATTTTCATAAATTAAATAGGAAATAGTAACAAAAGTCTAAATTTGAACAATAGCTTTTGTTTGAATTGATTCTGTTTCGTATTATAATTTTAGCTTATAATCTAGCATATATACAATATCGTAATGAGGCGAATTTTTTTTCAAGTATACTAACCATACATAGCATTTGTTGGAAATAAATTGCGTGAAAATATTAAAAGCCGGATTTGTGTGAAAAATTAAATACGATAACAATAAATAAAATACAATAACAATAACAACGTAACAATTCTACTCGATACTGCTAATTTTTCATTCTTTCATTTTACTTGTGCTTAGGTATAATTAGAAATTCTAGCTTAAAATGTACACATGTACATATTTTACATTTTTCTCATACTGTTTTATATTTTCTACAGTGTTTTTTATAAATTTAATTAAATTTAATTAATATAAAGCTCCAAAAAATGCTCCGTTTATTTAATTTATTACATTTGTTACATGAGAAATTAAATAAAAGAGAATAAAAAAAGAACAATGCAGCTTTATTTCACGCGCGATGTAAAAGATGAGCGTAATTAATGAAGTAAAGTGAAGGAACTACGAAAACTTTGTCCTTAAAACTCATTCACCTGTTGCTACTATCTTTATAGAAGTGCTTGTAAGTAATAAGTGAAAAGAGAGCAAAAATTGTTATCTTTTCTTGCTTCCTCTTTCTCTCTCTCTCATTCTCTCATAAAAATGTAAGAATATTTAATGTTGTGCGAGTTATGTAATGAAAATGTTACAAATTAAGAAGGTTAATAATTTTATCACTTAAAATAAATATAATGTAAAGTATTTTTTTCGAATAAATAAATCTTTTCATTGATAAAATGCAAATATAATATTTTTAATCTAAATAATATCTATTCTCGTATAAAAGTTTTTAAACTCGCAAAACAGTTTTAAATGCGTAAAAAAGTTTTAAATTGATTGAAAAATATAATCGGCTTGTAAAGGATTAAAAAGACATAATACGACATAATACGGAGAAACGATAAAACGAAGAGTGAACCACGAAATGAAAATCTGTTACACGACAGAAGATTAAAAAGAAGAAAAAGAATAAAATAAAAAAATAATAAAATTAAAATACACGTTAACCAGACATTCATTTTATTGTTTCAAATCGGTCATATAAGTGAAAATTCTTGCTCGTATTCGTAAAATACGATATCGTATACACATATTCGTGATAACTTTATCGCACTCAATAAACTCTCTTTTTGCGTACATCCCATCCACTATCAATATAAACGCTCGATCGAATCTGTAATGCATTACTGCTCGAAGCAAGTTTTCTCATCTTTAGTTTGATTGCCATCACCGAGTAACTCAGCAGAAGACGCGGACATCCGACAAGTAAAATTCAAGATGGATCACTTTGTAATGTTAAATTACAAAGTGCAAGAAGAATCTAAACTATACGTGGAAAATTATACAATTACGATGAAGCAAGAAGCAATTACATCTTTCAAGAGAGAACGGAAAATAAGGGGAACACGTTTAAAAGGTGAGTACACGCAAAATAGGGATGCATCTCGAGATAAACTGCTCACCTGTTGCTGCGAAACTATCAGCGCGATTTCGCAGATTCTGCAGGCGAGACGAAGGGTGCGCGGTTACTTCTTCAAAGCCGCCGAAAGACGGGGTGCTTCCTGTCGCGTCTCTCGCAGGGATGAAACTCTCGTTTGCACGAGCGATTCTCCCGTTCGTTCTCACGAATTGTGATTGCTAGAGGATACGCTATACCCGAGTGGTGTCCTCCGATGAGTCACCGATGACGACGACGATGACGTCCGACGCCGGGAACCGCGACTTGGGTATCTGCGCGCGGGAATGACGGCGGGAGCGTCGCGACGCCGGCCTTTATACGTGTGTGCGTCGGCGCCTGTGCGTGTGTGCCCTCGACGGAGATCCCCACGCGTCTCCCTCATCCTTCGGTTCGCGTGCCGCCCTTCCTTGCTCCGTCTCTCTCCCCCTTTTTTTTCTCACGAAGCGTCGCGACGTCTTTCGCGTACTCGCGTGCGCGCGTGAGACACGCCGATGAGACGACGCATGATCCTACGCATGGTCCACGCTTCGCCCAATTGCAACAGCGGATTTGGCGGTGATAAAGGGGAACGAAGAGAGGTCATTTCACTTCTTGAGTCCTCTGTAACCTGGAATAACGAATTTCCGGTGAGCGCTGTGGACGTTACATCCGGTTGTGCTCAAAGTATTTTACATTCGCGAGCAAACACGTCGATTTTAATTTCGCGCGATTATTAAATAGAGTTGTACAGGAAATTTATCCTAAAAAGGACGACATGAATAATGGCAGGATCTTCATTTTAACGCGTGATATTCCACGTGAAAAAGATACACCGGGGAAAGAGCTCTCGCTTCTCGTAAAAGGGCGTACGATTACTCGAGTGTTGAGAAATAATTATTACAAGATCCTCTATCGCAAGTATAAACGGACAGCCCGTTCATACTTTAAATCTCTCTTTTAAACGAGTGGTAGATTACTTTCTCATTAGATTACACTCCCTGCGCTTTTCCAGAGTCTCATCTCTCGGAGAAACTCACTTTCTTCGTTTCCGCTTTACAACACTTTCCTACGAAGAGTCTCGTCCCTGTAATTACGACATTATCTCGCGTTTTCCGCGAACGAATCTGTACAAGGGTTGTTGTGCACAAGGTATTTCGGACCTCGCCGGACAAAAGTTTCCCCATAAGCCGAGCGAGACAGCCAAATCCGCGCGATACGATTAAGTGCGTTTATGGGACTCGCCGCATGCGGTAGATACATTACGCATCAACCGCATGCGTCTCCACCGCGGGATTTCCGCGGGATTTTCTGCTAAGCCGCTCGTAAACGAACGGATGCTCGTTCGCCAGATTCTCTACCGCTCATCATAAAAGTTCTGTCCACGGAAAGGCTCGGAAAATGAAGTAAATCCGCGCCAGCGGCGGAATATTTGCATGTTTACGTCGGCGAGAAGAGAAAGCTTTACGTCTTGCTTGGTGATAGCGCGAAAATTTAAGAACGATGAAATTGACGAGAACCAAAAAAAAAATTGACATAAGCGAAGAGAACTTGATAGAACTAAGTAGATTCTCGTTAATATAAAAAAATATATTCATTTAAACACATGTTTTGGGATGCAATTCGATTCTATTAACAGTATATTTTCTTTATTCAAAGGAAAATGAAAAAACTCGAATGTTTCATGCCGTAACTTACGTAAGATACACGGATATAAATTGCTGTACAGTTTAACATCATTTATTTTTAATTCATTATTTCGAGCAATCATCCGCGAATATATCCCCGAATACGCAGGAATGCTGTATTGAGGATTTTGTTCGGTTCGCGAATTACGTTTATAATTCTCATCATTATATTAGCAGCTTGCAAATATGAATAATTGTAATATTTTACGTAATATCGCATTGTGATGTTTATTAACATTATAAATAGTGAGATTTCATGTGTGTGATAGCGAGAGTCCAATAAAATTGAAAAATATTCATACATGAATGCATCAAAGAAAATATCACATATAATTACTCATCTCTCTATTAAAAAATTTATAAAAGGCAAATTTAATTGCTGCGTCAGAACGAATATATCTTGAATGAAAGTTAGTTCATGGAACTGTTGATTCAGGAGAGAATTCAACGATATATAAGCTAAAAGATAGATTTTATATTAAACATACAAGAAATATCGGTGCATTTATTACTTGAAAGCATCCATAATTAACACGAAAGAGAGAGAGAGAGAGAGAGAGAGAGAGAGAGAGAGAGAGAAAGAGAGAGAAAATCTACTTCGAATTTTCATTTCTCCCTTTCTTCAAGAATTCGTGACATTATTTTCATCTCTTAAATTATTATATTAAAAGCGTGGATATATAGACGCGAATAATTCTTGCGACGAGTAATGTCAAGAATTGAGATTCGCCAGGAATGCGACGCGATTTCAGGAACGTGCTTTTTCACGTATTTGCCGTCGTATTTTTTTCCCTTTGAGAATTTAAACTGCGACGTTATTAGGGATGCATCCAACTCGTCTATCCAACTCCTCTATCACGCGGATACAATCGATAATTCGATACATTCCGTCCTACACGGAAAAGTGCCGATATTATAGTGCGATGTATAGTGCGATAAAGAGGAGAGAAAAAAGGTCGCTGCGCGTACTTTGCATAGTTCAGCGTCATCCGCCTCGTAAAAAGCATACGCCGCGGTCTGATAACGGGCAGTTTGAAGCCGCTGGTCGATTCCCACATGGATTTCAACATCGGGCAAGCGTCAAACGTCGCCGAAGCAAAATATTACCGGCCGATATTTCGATCATTAGCGATGCTCCGATATTAACTCTTGCTCTTTAACTCCAGATTCTTCATCGCGATTGTCAGAGACTGATAGTGTCCTTAATAAAGTGCGGGTCATAAGTCGTCTGTCGTTCGCATCCGCGCGACTCTCTCTCTCTCTCTCTCTCTCTCTCTCTCTCTCTCTCTCTCTCTCTCTCTCTCTCGCGGAAATTCCTTCCGCGATTCCGCGTTGAATGCCACGCGACCGATCGATACTTGCGCTCGGAGAGACAGAGAAGACGAAAGAGCGTGTTATCAGCGCGACAGGACGACGGATAAGGAGATCAAGAACGGGAGTGCATCTCTCGTGCGATTAATTCTAACGATCGTTCTTGTTAAACGCCTCTTTTGAAGAATTTTTACAGGCATTCGGAGAGAGAAATTCCTTCAATGTCTCCTCTCGCCGGGACGCTAAGGAGACGTAAATGGCACTGTTCTGCGCTCTTCTGTGATCCCCCACGTGGATATTAATTCTTTTAACGCGACATAAAACGAGGCCGCTCTCGCGTTTACGGCGGAAACGTAAGCAAGAAGGCAAGGGACGAATAGAAGGGAGAAAATTGCAGTTTCAGCGAAGTTGGTCATCGGCATCTCCAGTTGTGTACAATAGTGAAGTATTACTTTCTAATTAATTGTATTACTTCCTGATTGGAAGTAATCGATAATAAACGCGATACCCATTGGATATCTCATTGTCGGAGTATCATCTCAATAATGATCGAAATATCTGCAAAATAATGCCAATTAATTAGGAATTTAATTCTAAGAAGTTTTTTATAACAGTATTGAAAATTATAATTCTTCATAAACTGCACATGTTTTAGACTGATATGAGAATATTATAAGTAATATCAAGAAATACGATGATAACGAAGAAAACTATCAAATGATATATCTAATCCTCTCATTAATGATCTATAATATCGTCATTATTATAGAAGAATTCCATAATTACAATTTTCAAATTTTTATCTTTTTCTATAGTTTTAATCATGCGCCATGAGACATTCGAACGACACGGGATTAAATTGGAAAAATGAAAATTTATCTATGCGATTGTACGAGTTTCCCGGATTTTCCAGGAAACTCAACTCGCGAATGTCAATTAGTTACTTTCGCCTCAGCTGACGCTCGCTGCGACGTTTCTTCAATCATTCCTTTCGCTCCTGCTTAATCAGAACTACATATACAGACGTAAGAGCTAAAAGCGCCGCACATAATATATGTATATATATATATATATACCGTATCTCAATGATTAAATGATCAATATAGGTAACGACGAGATATCAGACACGCGACGTGTCTCTCTCTTTAAAGTGTAATACGTAACGTTTCGATTAGACGTGATCGATATCAATGATAATTCAGACACGCGACATTGACCCATTCCGCAATATCGGAGATCACGAAGACGGTAACAATCGTGTGCGTGTGATAATTGCAAAACCACCATCTGTTCATTATTATAATTGAGGTACACTTCAACGATTATGACCGCCACCTGCGTCCCCATCGTTGTCACCCTTCTTGAAGCTCCACTTTTTTCCATGCTCGTGCCCCTCCTTCTTGCCGTACTTCTCATCGTGATCGTAATGGTGGTCGTGGCCTTCGTCGATTTTATGGCCCTTATGCTCGTCATGATGACCGCCCTTCTCGTGCTTCTCCTCCTTGCCGTATTTCTGCTCGTGATCGGCGGCGTCGTGATGGCCCTTCTTCTCGTGACCGCCCTTCTTCGACTCGTGCCCATGATGATGCTCGCCGTGCTTCTCCACGCCGCCGTCCTCGTGGAATTCGTCGAAGAACTCTGTCTTCTTCTCGTATTCGTCCTGTATATAAATTAGTATATAATATAATGAGATAAAAAACATATCTCTCGTCATATGATTTTAAAAAATTGTATTCCATTAAAAATTTAATTTTTTTCGCCCCTCTAGATTATTACCTTCATGTTATTACCTTTCTTTAGAATTATTATCTTTAAATTATTACCTTTAGATTATTACTTTTTTAGGATTATTACCTTTTTGTGCACCGAATGCTCGCCATGCGTACTGTGCCCTTTCTTGTGTTCACCCTTCTCGCCAAATTCTGCTTCCTTCTTACCAGCTTCACCGCGATGATGCTCCTTGTGAAACCCGCCCTCCTCCTCGTGCTTCTTCTCCTCGCCGTCTTTTTCGTCGTACTCCTTGCTGGCATGTTCTTTATCGTGATGCCCCTTTTCGGCCTTCTCATGCTCGTCCCAGACTTTGTAACCCTGTAAACGGTAAAGGAATTTATTACTAGCAAAATTGGCAAAACTAAATATAAATTATGCGATAAAAATGCGAAGTCATATTAATTTACCTTGTGCCCCTTTTCCCCCTCGTGTCCGTGATGTTCGTCTTCGTGCTCTGCGCCTCCGCCTTCCTCAAATTTGTGATCTCCCCCATCCTTCTTCTTTTCATGATGCTCCTCGTGTTTATGCGCGTGTTCCTGAGTCTCGCCGTGCTCGTGATCACGCACTCTCTCGTTATCATCTTCACTATCGCGTCTACGATCATCATCTTTGACGTGCTGTCGAGGATGACGATATTCCTCGCGAACGTGCTTAGGATTAGTTTCGCCGTATTCCTCGCGTTTGTGCTCTTCGTGATGCGAATCTCTTCGAGGAGTAGCCTGACGATAACGATAGTACTTGGGCTTTTGCGTCGTTTTATCGTCTTTATTCTGTTTCTTCTCGTATTTCTCGCGTTGTCTGCGAGCACGTTCGTCTTTAGAGCGTCGAGCAATCAGTTTGTCTTCAGCAACGCTCTTATCTTCGGAATCTTCATCCCGATCTTTCTTTCGATCGTGGCGTTCGCGATATTTTTCGTCGGGTTCGCGAGTTTCATAGTCACTATATCGTGGACCGTCAAAGTATTTATTGCCACTTACAAATTTGTGCTTAACGTCAGTCTCATCATCGTGTTCATCGCGACGATTCTTTTCTTTATCATCTTTCTTATGATCATAACGTTGTTTGTCACGTTCCTCTTCTTGAGAATCATCTCTATCGTATTTATGTTTATTATATTGATAACGATGACCATGATTACGCTCGTCTTCACTTTTTTCGGTACTGACATATTCGCCCTCTTGCGTTTCATCGGCATCTTCTTCTTCATCTTCGTTATCTTTATGTCGAGCGTTGTACTTTTCGCGTCTATCATTATTTTTATCGCCTTTATTATCTTTAATATATTCATGATATTTATCATGATAGCCATAATTGCGCTTCGGCTGTTGATGACGATCTTCTTTATCTTCCTCTTCGCGATCTTCCTTCTCGCGTTGTTCATTTGACGTCTTGTGACTCGTGTAAGATCCGTGATTGATCGGAGCTTTATAATTTTCAAAATTATTCTCATTATCGGCAACCTCTGCGTTACTCTCATCCGCGTCTGCGGCACGAGACTCGTTTATTTCGACATTTTCTTCGTTCTTTTTATTGTCATTAAGCTCCCTTCCTTCTACTCTTTGCGAAACGAGTAATCCACTATCGTAATACGGCGAGAGCGCAGGTTTAGCGGAAGCAATCGGTCGGATTTTCAGCAACGAGGAAGAAATAGGTTTCGAAGTTGCGTAAGAAGGGGTGGAAACGTATTGCGAGGTTACCGCGTGCAAAGATTGCGTCGGTTGCCCGAAGTTTTGATAATTTTGCGTGACTGCTTTCGGTACATTAAATACATTAGGTACGTTAGCTGAGTACAAGCTTGCAAACTTGTTGTACAACGCGAGTCCGGCATTCGAATTTAAATTCGATTTTTTGTCGTCGGGAATATTATAGACGGCATCAGGTTGAAATCCATTTCTGCGAACGGCTTGCGGATCCTTCTCTTGCTGGAGAGTATACGAGGTGGATGCTTGACTTGGAATATGAATCGTCCTCGCGGAGTCCGTTCTCGTAACAATCTGCTCCGCCGGATTCTCCGTAATGGTATAATAATCCGACGAGGATTTTCTTCGTTGATTATTGACGGCGACCAGAGGACTTCTCGTGGTGCCGATCACGTCCGTATAAGATACACCGTAATCTGCAAAAGTCGTTCTCTCGTCCGCGGGACTCGTCGGCGGACTCGCCTCGGTGTTGACGGAATCTCCTTCGGGTTTGAAGTGGTTCGCGCGCTTTATCGGGACGTAACGACGTATCGAAGATGGATCGAAAAGAGTCTCCGTTGGAACAATTAGCGGAAGAACACTCGTGGAAGAACGAGCAATCTGTTGGCGATTGAAGCTCGCTGGTGAAGGGCTCGGTTTCCTGTACGGTAGCTCGATGACAGGTGAATCGGGCGATCGCAATAAGAAAAATGGTCTAGGCACCTTGTCATACTTGGACAGTAACTGAACGGTATTTGTATCACTCGGAAAGTTCAAGCTGTTCAAGTTATTTACGTTGAAAACATTGTATGAATTATTTCTGTTCGATTGTGGAATAAATGAAGATACGGTTTGAACCGAAGAGTCTTGAACGTTCCATTCGCGACGGCGTTCAGGCTCTTCCGTCGATTCGGAATAAATATTTGATGATGATTCGATGGACAGTGATTCATTTCTCGGCTTCGTCTTTCCGTTCGGAACTTTGAAATATCTCTCAGGTGTGTTTGACTCGTTACTGTCAGCAGTTTCTTCGTTGAGTCTTGACTCCTCGACCGACGAGCCCTGAGGAATTGTAACGGTGCGATTTAATTGCAAATATTTTTTAAGCAATTTCTTCGTCTTCTTGTCTCTTAAGGCGGGCGAAGCGTACGAAGAATCAACATCGGAACGTGATTTCTGCGTTTCGTCGTGATTCGCAGAACGTATCGTCGCTTCTGGGACGTAAATTTCTATCAGATTCTTCCTCGCCTGGGATAAATAAGGATTCAATGTCGCGTCAATGTTGCTAGATGTCAATTCGGGCGCCCTTCGCGATATATTTCGCAGCACTTCGTCATAAGCCCTCTCGAGATTCGTTGTTGACCCTGCGGCCTTGCCGTGTAGTACATCTGAAGAACAAATATAGAAACTGATCGTCTCACCAACACATATGGAGTGTCCTTATTTCTGCCGTATCGAGAAAAAAGAAAGTAATCTCGCTTTATTTACCGTGAGAACCATTGATGATTTTCCTCTTGGTTTTTCTCGATGTGATCCTCTGCGGCTCGTATTTCGCGATCACGTGCTTCAGCCTTTCCAGATCCTCCTCGTTCACGTCGACATTCACGGTTGTGCGCGACTGTGCCGCGTCCTGATCCAAATTCGACGACGTCTGCTTAGGACGTTCGCTTCGCTGTATCTCGCGCTTAGATAGAAGCGAGAGTATCTCGTTGCCGATTGTCGAAGCATCTTCCGCCACTGCGTTCGCTATTACGCGAGTGCCGTTGCCGCTTCCGGTAATAATAACTTCTTCCAGAATAATTTTGGGATCAATTTCGACGATCGTCGTGTCGTTGCGTCCGGCGACTACATCACCGATTTGTAACGTTAGCTGCAAACATATCGATATTATAACGTCGACTTTGATATCATAAATACGTAATTCAATTTGCATTGTTTTGCGAGAGAGCATTACAAAGCATCAATCAAATTTTATTTATTTGAGAACTGATAATTATTTATTATTATTTGATATGGCTTCTTTCATAATTTCATTATATTTATTCACGCGGCAAGAGCGATAATTATTCTCTCTCGTAAATGCAATAAAATTTATTGTTGCTAAATATGTCACGCATATTAATTAGATTGATGTCAATTCAGACAAGATCCCGTATAATATTTTACGATATTGGACACTACACCACTATATTTCCTCCTGGTTATAACGCTTTAATTAAAAGTTGACATAAACACGCGCCACCCTTTGCTGCTGGCAGCCCTCACGTTTGCACATTTACTGCGTATTATTTATTTCGGAATTACCCTCGTGGTAAAGCGTATATATATTGTTACAGAATGACACGATATACGCTACTACAATAATTAATTAAATCCGCATCAATTATCTTTATTCATCCTCGTCCTTACATCGTTGTTCTTATCAAGATGTATCTTAAAAATCATTATCGAGATATTACCAAGTGAATCAACAATAGTAGCACCGTGGCTATCGATTTCCGGCAGGTTTTCATGATTCGTCGAGTCCGCGACAAAGACTGAACCGCGATCTTGACGCGACCGGGCAATTATATCGAGTCGTTTCCTCTATCAGAAGAACCGTTCGCGAATGATATGACAGTTTCACAGCGATTAGACACCTCGGAGTGTCGAAGGAACCGTCGACAATCGACCCTGCGATTGATCCGTTCCTTGGATTCGGCTTCCTCCTTTCTCTGTCGGTTGCACAAGATCGTCGTCGCTCGGCCGAAGCCGATCCGAAAGCACATCCCGGTCTCTCATTATTTAGCGTCATTATTAACGTACCTTGCGCAATGCGCCGCGCTTTTTACGCAAAAGTATCGTAACACGCGGAAAATGTATCCGCAGGTATGCAAAATATATATCCATACTATATCGCGATTCTCAGATGATTTTATTTTTATATGATTTCTTTCGTGCCATTTTTATACACGTATCTCTGGGCGGTTGCTACACATTAGCATTTATATGTGCAATATTTTACGCTTGCGTTAGTTGATTTGTCAAAAAAAGAGGCGTAAACCGCGCTCGCGTGGAACGCAGCTGTCGCAAATTATTTGCAATATTGATCAACGGAAATCAAACAGTTGCCACTGACAAATCCATTCATCGCAACGTCATCGTGTAAATTTTGCATTTCCGCATAGCCCGTAATGCTGACTCTTTATAATCCGATCCCAG
Source organism: Lasius fuliginosus (assembly GCA_949152495.1). NCBI lineage: Eukaryota > Metazoa > Arthropoda > Insecta > Hymenoptera > Formicidae > Lasius > Lasius fuliginosus. The sequence goes on along the minus strand of OX424449.1, from coordinate 14,209,153 downwards.
ATTAATAATGCATCTTCGCACCCGGAACACGACGTGCATCGCAGTAAAGTCACACACGATCTCCTGCGGTTTTAGCCGTCACGTAGATTATTACTTCAAAGAGAATTGAATGGGGCAAATTACAATCCCGCGACAGCGGTGATTGTATATGATTTAAAAAAATGAACCACAAACCATTATTTTGGACCGACATAACAACGGAACTGATTTGTCTTCTTTCATTCTTCTTTCTCCTCCTTTCTTTGCAACGCTCTAATAAATTTTAAAAAATTTCTTGAATTACAATATATATATATATATATATATAATATATATATATATATATATATATATATATATATATATATAACATTACAGAAGAATTACAGAAGAATTACTGATAAATTAGATTATTTATCTACTACATATTTTCTATTTATCCTCTATTATTATCTTTTTAATTTTAGAATTATTTTTCTAAAACAATTTCAAGACAACAGCTATGATTTTAAACGTGACTACATAGAAATTTCCGTCGGTTAAGCAAAATTGAGATTGATTGTGTCAGCCGAAGTGAAAAGAAGTTTCGTGGCTCAATTTTTCACGTAATTATTACGTCGAACTTTACGTGCATTCAAGCCTAAATAGGGCAATTTACGTTACTTGTATACAGCGTCAAAGACTCGTCAACCCCAGACTGTGTCTTAATTAAAAGACGTAATTGAAGAGAATTCGTTATGTAAGCCGTTGCCTCTCGATACAACCGTTTCGAAATCTCAGTGAAAATTTGATTTGAAACAGTAATGACATTTCGAAATATCGGAATAATTATCGAAACAATTATAGTTTCGATAAATCTGATTTTTTATTTATAAGCTGATATCAATTATTAATCTATTACTGGATTTTACAGATTTAATAGATTATTTTCTATTTATACAGATTCTCTCTTTGAGTAATGTGCAATTGATTTTTCTTAACAAAAATATTGAGCGACAAATACTTTTTAAATTATTAAGCGACCAAAAATAAAGAAGAGGAGAATTTTGGGGGAAATCAAACTACAAACGGATAACGAAATCTTATTTCTCTCTTTTAATTTCAAGTAAATTTTACTTTAATAGATTGAATAGAGGAAAGAATTGGAGTGATTAGATAACACGAAAGGAAAGATATTGAGAAAACTTTGGAAGGAGAAAGAAATAATTAAGAATATGAAAGAAAGACAGGGATAAAATAAGCTAGTTTTAGTCTAGTCTTAAAGAAATAAGAGGAATGAATGTGAGTATGTAAGGTATGTGTGGCTAAGGAAATTTTGTAAACCAAGTCCACTTCTTAGCCAAAAGGTGAAGTTAAATAAAAATTATTATTATTAAATACTTTAATAGATTAAGAATTAATTACATGGATATTTAATGCTAAAAATAAAAAAATTACGATAAGTCATGATCTTTCTTGATATTTTCACTAGGAAAAAATTAATTTCTAATTAATCAAAGAATCTATGGATGAAAGGTAATCCGTTAGATCTGAGGTACTCTATATATAATCATAGGAATCGATGATACATTGGTACGTGACCGGAGAATCGCACGATTATTTTCTCCCTTGGCTTGCCGAGAAACAGAGAGCAAAATTCATGGACTTACGTCACAAGCATGAAACGATTCCGACATTTTTTCTTATCCACGACGAATCCTGCACGAACAAACATCGTCTTTAACAATCTCGCAATACAATCCTCGCGAGACTCATCGTCAGTATTCGCCCGACGATCAAATACTGACTTCATTATACGCGACATTTTTCCACGTACGTTCTTATTAACATGCGACATCGTGAAAATCAGGCGGAAAGAACTCGGAAAGGCCTGCCGCCAAATGAAACGCTATACTTCCCTTCTGATGTCGCGTATCTGAAATCTTCCCTGGCGATGTAATAATAAAAATAACACACAAACGTAACAAGTTTATTCCTTTTAATCTTTCTATAGCCGCTTTTTTTCTTTCTTTCTTTGAAGCTGAAACACGAAGTTCGTCATGTATACAGAGTTTTCTTTTAACTTTTTAGCTGTAGGCGTCGTATGATATATTTATATAGCTAGAATTAGAATTCTTCTAACAATCTACGCAATAAATAAACTTTCCAAGAACAATATGCGGATGTATTATTTCATTTCTGAAAATTTTTTAAAAATAAGTATGATATTTAAAACTTTACATGTATTATTTTCTTGCTGATGATATTGTTTATCATATAATCATGGAATTGCGATTAACTTAAGGAATAATTGCGCCAAGAGCTCCGGGTAAATTTGCGTAAGGTTAAGGATAACCAAACCAATCACTGCGTGTGATACCAGCAGATCGACTGTACACACAGTAATCGATTGACAGAGTAAGTTTGATCATCGGGTAAATTCACCAGAAAATAGAGTCATCAAGCACAATCGCGCTTCGTGATCAATTCCCCCGGTAATATACCAATCTTACAGCAGGATTATACGTTCTGGATACTCCTACGTCAACATATCGTTCGTATATTAATTACGGAAACACTACACATTATGTGAAGCAATATTCAAGATTAATGTTTATAACAACAATAATTCGCGCGGTAAGAATAAAATTTTATTGTATATCTTTATAACAATGTAAATCTTTTAACACAGAAATATACTTTTTTATAATGATTATATAATTATTTTACCTCATAAAAAAACTTGTATACAAAGCTACTATCATTTTGCACTCTCTATAAATCGTTGAACGCGTCACATAATTGCAACAAACTCGGCTAATCATTCTTTTTAATCATTTCACTTATGTATAGTTATTTAATTAATTTATTAATAATTGTTGCGTTAATTACTCTCATTTGAATATTCGTCTATTTTAATCGAGATTGAAGTTTTCACGCATAATATGATCTCATAGAAGGTTGTTTACCCATTAAATTAGGATTAAAAAATTTGCTTTCAGAATACATTCCAACCATCTATTTAGATGCTATTTAGTGCTTATGATAAGTATTATTACAAATACGCAAAAAAACTAATTTTCCCAGATTTTAATTAAAATAACATTACAATTGTATGTAAAAGTATGTTAAAATAAAATAGAAATTATAACTTTGCGTTGCTAAAGAAGAGGAAGACTCGCAAGGTCGCCTCGATGCCATACATCTGCCTTAGACTGTCAACGAGTTTCATTTGAGCACAATACTAACGCGCATCGAAGCGCAACCAATTTTACGCTTTTTTTAAGATTTTCACTTTTCCCAACGATCGCCGCGATAAAATAAATGACAGCATGACATTCGAAACTCACTCGACTATTGTACACTCTCGCAGTTTAGATAGACAACTGTATTTATTAAAGACATTTTCACTTACATATTATACGTTATATATTTAATATATTAAGTATGCTGCTTAATTGCTTATCGGTATTTTTATCGATAAAAAATATTATAAAATATATATGTGTGTGTATTAAAATAAAACTTATTCATTATAATAACTATAAAATCCCTGCAGGCAAATTCGTATATTACTTGCTCGACGACAAGAATAAAAAATTATTGTTATCATAATTTTTGATAAGTTTGGCGCATCTGATATACGCCACTCAATATTATTCCAAACGTACAGCCTTGATTTGACCACGAAATTCTTATTAAAATAGATATAAGCGAATTGCGTTCGACGATTATGTAAGGATTAGTTTCATCTCGTCTCTCGTCAATGATGTTTTGATTTCGAAAATTTGTGCCCTGATGCGTGACCACCTTTATGGCCATGTCTCTCGTGATGTTCATGATGATTCTCGTGTCCCTCGGCCGATTTGTGACCTTTCTTCTCGTGATGATGGTGGCCTCCTTCGTGTTTCTTCTCATCACCGTGATGTCCCTGAAATCAAGAACAAAATCGTGATTTTAGAATAAGCCGAATTAACAAACCTAAACTTTAGTGGTAAAGAAAATTATTTTAATTATTTGATAATTACCTCGTGATGTCCCGCATGCAGATGGCCTTTCTTTTCATGGCCACCCTTCTTGCCCTCATGTTCTTCATGCCATCCACCATGTTTTTCGTTTCCTCCGTCTTCATGATACTCGTCATAAAAATCCTGTTTCTTCTCATACTCGTCCTTGAAAAGCGATAATATATTAATCCAGGAAAATAAGAAAAAAATATATCAGAGAAAATTTAACTTATAAATGTTTATCATTGAAATAAATATAATTAGATGTGTTATTTTTTTCTACAAAACAGTACATTTAATAAAATTCATATTTACACAATAAAACGTCAAAAACTCAATTTAATTATAATACAATGTTATTATGTTAATGTCGATAGAAAATTTTATGCCGAACACACACACACACACACACATTTTGATGAAGTCAGCGCAATTTTAGAAACGATCTATTAACACGTTAATTTAAACCAAAGTGTTAAAATTCCATTATATCAGATACGAGATTATATTATACATAAGTAGAATATATCATCACATATGTAGAAGCCTAGAAAAAGTCGTTCTGAATAATAATTCTGAATAACAACAAAAAGAAGCCTTATGTATGCTTGATCTTATTATTTTGAAAAGCTTTAATGTCTGTATAAGTATTTACCACATTTTTCGATATTACGAAAAAACGGTGCTCAACGTGTTTTCTAAATTACAACGCGCGAGTGTGTAATATAATTAGAAAGAAATTAATTTTGTTGAACGACGAGAAACGACATGCATCACGTGATTCGTACCTTCTTGAAGACGCTGTGTTCTCCTTTCGTACTGTATCCCTTCTGGTGTTTTCCCTCTTCGCCGAATTTCGCGTCCTTCTCACCCTCCTCGCCGTGATGCTCCTCACCATAATGACCAGCCTCTTCGTGCTTCTTTTTCTCTTCGCCATCCTCCTCATCATACTCTTGCTTGTGCTTCTCCTTGTCGTGATGGCCCTTATCGCTTTTCTCAAACTCGTGGAAAGCCTTGTAACCCTTTTTGCCCCCCCGAGATCAAGGTATATCTTATTGAAAAATTATATAACAGAACGTTTTCTACCTAAACGAAGAATTGCGCATTACGAACTGCCGTTAAGGACCGATCCAATAATAATGGGACATTAAGAAAAACGGGAGACATTTATCTCGCGGGATACACAGTTTCATGAAAAAGCGACATGACAGAACATGACATTATTAGAACGTCAATTTCGACACAAAGAAATGAAATCCTCGCTCATTTTCAGACCTGATAATGAGAGAGATTCGCAGAAACATAAAGCGGTATCGGGGACATTCGATGCCGACACAAAGAGGTAAGATTCTTTAATAGTCGCATCACGAAATATATACCGAGAGGTCTATCTCGTTCCTCGGGAACAATGTTCGTACAAAAACGACCGTGTAATAAATATTCCCGTGGTAGCGCGGGGAAGAGAAAGGGGAAACTTCTATATTACGGACAATAAAAAAAGGGAAGAAATCGTCGATGACAACGACCTGGACGTCGATGGCCGCCGGGAGAACGAAGAGCGTTTTATACCTTGTCGCCTTTGTGACCGTGAGTGTCATGGTGATCCTCTTCATGTTTCGAGCCGGCACCCTCCTCGCGATGTCTGTCACCGCCTGTGTTCGAATAAAATGTAAATAAAGCTACCAGCGGTAAAAGGTAAAGGCGACTCGAAGAGGTGTTTAACGAGCCTCTTGATTTAAAAAGATCGAAAAAGAGATCGTTTACTTTGAGAGACGTGCTCTCCATTGTGTGACTCTCGATTCTCGCGGCGATGATTCAAATACAACTGTTTATAATTGAAGATATTATTCTTCAATTGAGGGATGACACCGATGCGAAATATCAGAGATGAAATTAGCTGCTTTGCTCGTTTGACGGAAAAATGCGTGGCGTGCGTAAGAAGCTTACTATCAGTTGTGCTTTGCATTAAATAATTACGCGAGAGAATCCTTCACAATCTTTTACCTTTCTCAATAATATTGTAAATCAATTCACGCTGTTACTTTACAAGCACATTATATAAATTCCATAAACCACGCGAAAATTGAGCGATAAATAACAGAATCATTTAAACTTTAGAGCAGAAGGAAAAAAATAAAAATAAACGCGCGCGATAATAAAAAAAATTAGAGATTAAATATAGCGAACGCGCAACGCACGTATCATTTAAAACGGTACCGCATGTTTAAAACAGTTCGAATATGCTTCTAATACTCTGGCACATATAAATTAGCACGATCGACGGCAAATCTGCATAATCCAGCGAAAGCTCCGTTCTCGCGGTTAAATTTCCGCTCGTCAATGTCAAAAACGATTATCTCGTCCACATTTCCGTCGTATGAAAAAGAATGCGACACGTATGCAAATATATTGATTTATAAATGTTATTTGTATCTAATTTGCTAGTTTATAAATAAATAGTTTTTTATTTAATTATACACATATAATCAAATTCTCTCTAACGCACATATAAGTGTGAATCAATTTTAATCTTGAATCTGTCATAGCTATAAAAATCAATTGAATCGAAATTGTCAAAAATTCACAAAACTAATATCAGATAATCAATTGTAAGATTATATACAATTTTTAAAGTTAATATATATTTGACATCTTCATTTTATAATTTATATTAAATAATTTTGTTTACACTAATTGATTTTTTATTATTCTCAATAAAAATTTTTCTTGTGTTCTTACAAATTACGTACCTCCGTGATTCGTAGCCTCCGCATCTAGATCCTTAGAGTACCGGAAATTGACCGGTGCTTTGCGTTCCTTTTTAATTGCCGGTGAACCATCAAGAAGGGCCGCGAGAGTCAACAGCAACCACAGTATCCTCAAAACGCCAACGTGGGACGTCATTTCATTAACTTGCGCGAGCGTGAAACAGGAAGTGCGTCCGGAAACCAAAGGACAAGACGAGACACTGAAATGCGCTCACAATTGTGGCTTCGATTTATTGCGCGGATATTTCCTCTCGTCGCCCTTTTTTCCTCGTTATCGTCAACCATCGTCAGCCAACTGATCGTGTTTTTCTTGCCGTCCGTTGAAAGGACTTCCCTCTTCCGTAGGATGACAGCGCAGAAGAGCGAAAAAAGACTCGTCTTCTTATTTTGTCGTCACCACTTTCACCTGTCACGTTTGTTCTTTGCGACGCTGTATACTGTATATATATATATATATATATATATATATATAATTATGTGCGGAAAAATGGCAATAATAGATTCGATTAATGCGACTCAAAAACACCACTTCAGGAGTTTCACGGATTTTTTTATTACGGATCCTTGAAAATCTTTTTTATTTTTGCCAAAAAATTTTTTGTAATCCTTAAATAAATATAAAAATTATTTCCATCTGAACAATAAAATAACTATCATTCTGCTTACTTTTTCCTTTCTTTTTTATGCGCTTTAGATAGAGTAAGCGATTTCTGAAACAGCTTGTGTGCATGCGATATAAATGAAACGTAGAAAACGTAGCGACAAAGATAAACGGTTGAGAAACGAAAGGAGCGAAAGGAGCTGATCAAAGAATGTGGGTGGTTCATGATCGATGGATACCAGATCCTTTACATTGAGCCACTGAGCAAACATCAAGCGCAACCGTGACCGAGAAGACGGAGCCACCATGCAAACAATCGCTGTCTCTCCTTTCTTTTCTACTCTTTCTTCCTGAATTGTTAATCTCGTCATAATGCAACTCTCGACTTTCCATCTTTGTCGCGTTGCTTCACTTTCGTCATGGTTGTCACTGTCATTACATCACAACCGACAAAGCCGATGAGCTACGCGAAAGAAGTTTTATTACACGAAATCCGCGCAATGAATCTCCCTATCGTGTAATTAGGATTATTAATCCGCCTCGTATCGCGCAGAATCGTTAAGCGTTCTACCTTTAATGAACTGTTGTTGGGCGACTGTTTCTCAACATATCGCGGTTTACTTTGTAAACTCGAATGTTTCCCCAACATTACCACGTTGAATATGTCGCGCTAATAGCGGATCAAATATTTGTGCAACGTTTGCGGTATTCTCCGCTATTTCTCGCCATCTATATGATTTCAATGTCGAACCACATTTTAACAGTTTAGAATAATCAGATTTTAACAGCTTTTGATTTTAGTACTGCGTTGAACAGCTTATAGAAACAGCTTAGAGAAATTTCAAAATCATTCGAATAAAATGCAGAATAAAATTATCGAATATCGTTCTTATTATATATTCCTCGACATTTTCATTTTTATGATTTTACAAAAATACCGAGATTTTTCGAATAATTAACAATTAAAACTATAGTAGAGAGAAAATAGATGATAAAATCATATTTTTCAAAATTTCAAAAGTGATAAATTCTAATAAAATTTTAATTTGAAGTTTTTAGAGAGTCAAGAATATGTATCAATATTAACAGTTTTTTAAATGTACAGTAAAACATTAATCTTACCCAACATTAGCGTTACGAAAAAAAAATCTCCAAATCAGCCAAAGAAGCTACAATAAGAGAAGATATATATAATGTTTTCGAAATATTATGTAATGCACAGATATATATACATATACGTTAGGGAATTATATCCAGCTTATAGTTGCCGCGATCGTCGCGGCTGGCGGTCTGTTTACTTCGCATCGGTTTTCCCTCATTTCGTCCCAGCTTATTCCAAATGCAATCCGTTAGACGGCCTAACGAGATATCGGTAAGCAAATTAGTCACAGGTGCGCAAGCATAGGTAACGGCGGCAATGGCGACGTTAACTGCCCCATCCGCAAGATAAACAGGGACTGGGTTAATACGCGTAATTCGATTTCCATCATCCCCTATATAACAGATATCACGCGTCGCGCTCACACGAGGCCGGAACAATATTTCAACTGAGAACGTAACGATCGTTTCCCTTCGCGCGAGTAAAAATCGTCTTTCCCTCTTTGAAGGGATCTCCGTCTTCTTTTCCGAAATCTTTCCTCGGTATTTCAGTGTCTCACGTGTATCGATGAAACAAAAAAAAAATAATAATAATAATTTCGATGGTTGTTTGTGAGCGACTTGGATAAAAGTGGAGGTAATTGTTGTCAAAGTAGCAGAATAAACTTTGCGGGATGAGCGACACGAAGATCGAGGACATGGAGGCCACGACTCAGAACACGGACGACTATGTGCTTCACCTTCCACGTCCGCTCAATCTCGAAGAGAAGAAGTACCTATTGGCCGTGGAGAGAGGTGACCTGCCGAACGTGAAGAGGCTTCTGCAACTTGCAAATACGGGCAATGTAAACATGAAATCCGATTAAATCGAAATCAATGCGAAAAAACTATTTCTAACTTGCGAAGTGTATGTCAATTTTTTTAAAACGCAGAGGTTTCTATATTCAATGAGAGAGACAACTTCTTCTTTCCAAATAAAAAAAAATTTGCTAAAATTATAATTTAATTAAATTTTGATCGATGTTTAACTATATATGTATCTACGACTGAAATCTAAAAACGGTTTGAAGATGAAAATTGTAACAACAATTTTCGTAAAATGAAGCAATGAGACTTTTCGCGACGTACGCGTTCAATCATTTCAGGCAAGACTGCTGGACGTGAATTGTGTGGACAGTCTGGGTCGCGATGCCTTGACACTGGCGTTAGAAGCGGAAAATTTAGAGATGGTTGAATTGCTCATTGTGATGGAAGTACAGACCAAGGACGCCCTGCTCCACGCCATCGATCAGGAATTCGTGGAGGCGGTCGAGCTGCTACTAGAACACGAAGAACTTCTTACGGCGAGTCAAGAGATCAAGCAGAATTGTGAGTCAAAATCGACGTTCTCGAAAAATTCACACGCGAAAATATATCTAGATAATCTCTCATAATCGCAAAACTGTAATTATCCACTCTTGAAAACAAATTATCCCCTCTTAAATCGAATGTATCAATTCTAATCGATTCGAGCCGAATCAATGTACGCTCAATTAAATGCGCTCACTATATATGAACCATTCGCGACATCCAGAGAAATACCAGCTATTCTATCAAATCATACGAGGAAAAATTGACGGAAAACGAGGGCCTGGAAGAAGACAAACATCATGGCTGAAAAATCTAAGACAGCGGTTCGGAAAAACGTCAATGGAGCTATTCAGAGCAGCAACAAATAAGATAATGAATGTGAACATGATAGCCAACGCTCAAGGCACTAGAAAAAGAAGAATATAATAAATAATTTGAAATTTATTTTTTAATTGAAAGATTTTATTTATTTCGCATTTTAACATTAGTGAATAAATATACAAGTTAAAATTAAAGATAAATATACGCGGATATAATATTCGAGAATATAATTAGATTTGCCGATTGTTTATACGACTTTATCGTAAATGATCCCAAGGCATGCGAACATGCTCGTATTTTTTGGCACCAAACGCAGAGACGACTGTGATAAATTTTAAATATATATATGTATCATAATTTTGATGTTTTTTAATTGTTTTGTTATTTTTTTGTCTCAAAAATATTTTTTTATCTTAAATATATTATTTTGGATGTGAATATAATCATTTCTTATAAGTCTGCTTGTTATTAGCGAATTTTACATTTTCGCTCCATGAACGCTCCAAACTTCAATCACGTTTAAATAAATATAAATAAATAAACATTTTCAGCCTAATCAATAGGCTGAAAACAATTTGTTAGCTTTTTATTCTTGTAAGAATGATAAACGCTCATTAGATGCAGTATGTAATTTTAATGGGTGGGGGTGCTAACTTACGCTAAGCCAGCATTTCCATTTTTAATTGGGATTTTCCGCTAAACCGCTCGAGCACAAAAATCGTCAATAGAGCACATAATTAGCACATATTGAGCACTTAATTTTTGCATATATGTTATTTCGATTTTTTATTGTGGGTGTGCTAACTTAACAGCGGTAAATAAATTATAATTAAATTGAACGGATGCATACATTTCGATAAAAAGCCATTGCTGTGTAGTTACGTGTTGTTTATCGAAAGTTAATTAATTAATTGTAATAATTATAGCGAATTATCACTAGATTTGTTCGTTACATTAATCATTTGATTCTGTGATTCCTATCTTACTGCACGTTCTCAATCCGAATAGCAAATTACATTTAAATTGGCGAACAATTTAAAGTATCGAAATATATTTGATTTCAAGTATCGTTAAAGAAATAATTATATGTAAAGATTGCAACAAAACCATAATTTATAATTTTTATCTTATCGCTTCGATTCTTATTTGAAATAATAAATGATCGTGCAGTATACGCGCTTTGATAAAGATCTATTATCGCGATACAATTACATGTTGTTTATCAAAAGTTGATGAATCGTAATAAATTTGTAATAATTGTAGCAAATTATTTTTCAATATTTGTCGCAATCGCGTTTCGAATAGGAATTATTCGACAATATATGGAGTGTCTCGTACTACAGCTTTACTGCTCGAGGGTCGCTGAGTGAATAATAACAAGGCCATATAGACAATAGCGCTCTATATGTCAAGGCCGAACACAATTAATTCGTTATCGAAATATTTTATGTATTATAAAATATATATACACGGAATATATTATGTTCCTTGAATTATACATTAATTATTAATTAAATGATTAATATATCAAGAGGCATTTCGTTACATTAATTATTCGATCCTGCGATTCGTGTCTTATTGCGATTTCGATCCAAATAGTAAATTAAGAAATAATTATTGTCCGTAAAGATCGCAACAAAATAATTTATAATTTTTATTCTTGTTGCTTTGATTCGTACTTACTTGAAATAAAAAATGAATCGCGAGAAATACGCGCTTCGAGAAAGATCGCGATATAGTTACGCGTCATTACCAAAAGTTGATTAATCATTGATCATAATAATATTATCATATATCGGGAAATAATATCATAGCGAATTATTTCCCGATATTTGTCGCGATCGCATTTCGAAAAGGAAGTCAACAATATACGAAGAACAATATCTCGTATCATTACTCTCGTTTATTAATCACGTTACTTGAATGACAAGACGACCGTGTGTCTTTAAAATAATATGCCAAGCAAAATGATAACTAAATGTGTGACAATTAATTTGTTACCTCGAAATATTCAACATTTTGTAATAATAAATTTAGGCTGAATATTTCCTGTGTCTTCCTGCATTTCAAATTAATTTTGATAATTGGACCAATATCGCATATAAAGAGTCTAACGTTCATTTAAAAAATATAATTAATCTTAATTTGATCAAGAAACTATTTGTGTAAATTAATTTAATATTATCATTTTACGCATTTATATTATTATTATAAATTTTAATATTCCAAGAAGACATTTCTTTTTTTAAGCTTGCAATTTTTTAATTGCAGTTTATTAAATAATATATGGCGTAAGGAAATAAATGGCACGCGTGTAACGCGCGCTTTGTAACATTTTAGTTAAAAATAAACATTGCGTTGCAAATAATTCGCTATAATTATTACAAATGATAATTAATCAACTTTCGACAAACAACATGTAAATGCACGCATCCAGAATTGAATCGATAGATTATTCGATAGATCAGATTTTTAGCGGTTCTATTGCATTAATCTCTGCTTTGCTACTCGCATTCCGGATCGCAGCCGAGATTATACACAGTTGGCAGAAGGTTGATTCAGCATCGGCTAGATACCCGATGGACATGACGCCCTTGGTGCTCGCGGCGCAACGTAATAATTATGAAATCTTGAAGCTCCTACTGGACAGAGGAGCCACTTTACCGATGCCGCACGACGTGAGATGCGGCTGCGAGGATTGCCTTCAAGCAGCCACAGGTGAAAAAGAAAAAGAGAGATGCTGAACAAACTTTATCTCGTTTCGAAAATACCTAATTTGTTGATAGAAAACACGTAATTGAAATCATCTCTTTTAGGCGATCCATTAAGACTGTCGTCCACCAGGATATCCGAATACAAAGCTCTGGCGAGTCCAAGTTTGATAGCTTTGAGCTCCACGGATCCTCTAATGACAGCTTTTCAATTAAGCTGGGAACTCAGAGAATTGGCCGTATCAGAGCCGGAAAGTAGAGCCGAATACGTGAAACTGCGTCGTCAAGTGGAAAAGCAAGTTTCTCATTGCAGAAAATGTTGTGCAGGTATACTTTTTATGGGTTGATATATAATTATAATCTCGTTCCGAATAGATTCGCGGTTGATTTGTTGCAACATGTTCGAACCACCACGGAACTGGATACCATCCTAAATTATGATCCTAAGGAAGAGAATGTCGAACTTAGCAAACAATTGGCTCGACTGGAACAAGCTATACAATACAAGCAAAAAAGATTTGTTTCGCATTCTCACGTTCAACAACTCTTGGCAGCGATTTGGTAAGAATATTACAGGATTAAAAGATTCAAACTTATTAATTACACGCACAAAGCATAGCAAGATTTTTAAACATTTTTTAACTAAATTAGTTTAAATTCGATTCAAAGGTACGAAGGTGTTCCCGGATTCCGAAGAATGTCAACCATGCAGAGAGTCGGTATTCTTGTAAGGACAGCAGTTTTATTTCCATTTTATTGTATGATGTACTATCTGATGCCCGAGTCAAAAACTGGACAGCTTATGCGAAGACCTTTCATGAAATTCTTAGTTCACGCATCATCCTATTTATTCTTTTTGTGTAAGTTTAATTTTAGCTTCAGAATACAAATTAAAAATAATTTTAGAAACCTGCATGAATGCGTACTTGTAGAAATAATCAAATAAAAGTAATACACCGTTTTACTTAATTAATAATTAATACATTACAATAAATGCGTCTATAGTTATACTCATGCTGGTGTCACAGCGTGCGGAAGTGGAAATCGTTAGACTTCTAGGCACTCAGGAAATGAAGAGAAACCTCGAGGCTTATTTAGCTCGGCAAAGAGGCGCGGCTCCTACTCCTCTGGAAGGTATCGTCGTGCTTTACGTCTTTGGGTTCATATGGGAAGAGACAAGAGAGGTAGGCGTCAAACAAACTGGTTTAATTTTCCCTTCTATGTATTTTCTCTCTATATATGTACATACATTTTCTATGTGTAAGTCTCTCTCTCTCTCTCTCTCTCTCTCTCTCTCTCTCTCTCTCTCTCTCTCTCTCTCTCTCTCTCTCTCTCTCTCTCTCTCTCTCTCTCTCTCTCTCTGTATCTAAGCCGACGTAACTTCGCAAATTTCAAGGTGTACATAGACGGTCTAAAGTCTTATTTACGGGACATGTGGAATTTTATCGACTTCACCAGAAACATGCTCTACCTGACGACCGGTGTTCTCAGATTGGCGGCTTATCTTCAACAACGCACCGAAATACGAATGGATCCTTCCGCCGCGCTGATACCGCGAGAGAACTGGAGCGATTTCGATATGCAACTGATTGCGGAGGGTCTCTTTTCCGCGGCGAATGTCTTCAGTGCCTTGAAACTTGTTCATCTTTTCAGCATCAATCCGCATCTGGGGCCGCTTCAGGTATCGTATCTGTCAAAACTCTCTTTTCTTTGGTGTATGCGTTTAATATCCTTTTTTTTTTTTAGAATTCTTCTGCATCTTTTTATCGTAATATTCTGTATCAAAGAAAATTGCGATTTCTGTTTAGATATCGTTGGGCAGAATGGTGATCGACATCGTAAAGTTCTTTTTTATTTACACCTTAGTGTTATTCGCCTTCGCCTGCGGCTTGAACCAGTTACTGTGGTACTTTGCGGAGCTGGAGAGACAGAAGTGTTATAACGGAATGTTGGATCCCTCGTGGGACGCCGGCAGTGACGCCTGCTTAAGATGGAGAAGGTGAATGGAATAATCGAATTGCCAGACGCGGATGAGAGATGCGTTCATTTCCTTCTTTTCAAGCCATATCTCTGATACGCTCACGTGTGCGTATGTGTTCGTGTCGCCTAATAATCATGAAAAAAATAACAGACCCCGCGTCCCTTTTCAAATCTGTAATATTGAATACTGAGTTATTTATTAAGGCAATAGCTTTCGCAATATGTACAATAAATATGTGACTTTGCCGGGAACATGTATAAATTTTTTGAACAAATCTCTTTTGAAAGGATTGAGCAGTTCTTCTTAATATATTTTTTTGAGTATGATTTTAATATAATTATCCTTTCAATATATCATTTCAAATAAATTTTTTTATTAAATATTTTCAGATTCAGCAATTTGTTCGAGTCTTGTCAGAGCCTTTTCTGGGCCAGTTTTGGTATGGTAGGCATCGAAACGTTCGAACTCACTGGTACGTCCGTAATTTAAATGCACAAAAATAAGCTTTTTGTTCTTGTTTAAAAATTTACATCTTTATCTCATCGACTAACATCTATCATTTTTTAGACTTTATTATTTTCAGGCATTAAATCGTACACTCGATTCTGGGGCCTGTTGATGTTCGGATCGTATTCCGTCATCAACGTGATTGTCCTGCTAAATCTACTGATAGCTATGATGAGCAACAGCTACGCTGTTATCGAGGTAAGTCTCCGACTCGAATGATATTCGTGATCTGAATAATCTCCGTCAACGAAGACATTGCGATAGGAACATTCTGACACGGAGTGGAAATTTGCGCGAACGAAATTATGGATGAGCTACTTCGAGGATAGCGGAACTCTTCCGCCGCCCTTCAATATCTTTCCGCCGCCAAAGCTGCTTTTTCGATTCTTCGGCTTGCAGAAGAAGTCTGTCGGTAGACGTTGCAGTCAACGTCGACGTGCACGCGAACACAAGTGAGATATATCTTTATAAACCACTTGAAAAAAATAAGCAAAATAATATAATACAGAAACAAAATTTACTTTTATATAGTAATTGATAATTAACACTAGTAACTAATAATGATTGCTGGTAATAATATTAGTGATTAATAATAACTAATTATAATGTTAGTAACTTAGTAAAATAGCAGACAATGTTGTGTGGCGATAAAAACATGTCTTAATTATATATGTGTGTTCCTGCTGTTAATATGTATATACGATTATTATGTAGATATGGAGCTGTCATGAAAGCTTTAATATGGCGCTATATTGTGAACGCGCACAGCGAATACGAGATGAAACCTGTCACCGAAGACGATATTCATGAACTCAAAACTGACTTGTCGTCCTGGAGATGCGAACTTCTGGACATCTTGCACAAAAACGGCATGGACATTGGCGGTGTCAATAAAAAAGAAAAAAGTAAGCATTCTGGTGTAAATACTGACATTTTCTAACTACTAAATATCTATTGCTAATAATAAACGAGAGCATAGAACAAAATTAAAACTTTCCTTGCGAAAATTTAAATATAACTAAAACTCATATGTTTTTGTGTGTGTGTTTTTTGTCTAGCTGTACTGGGAAAGAAGATGAAGATCTGGGAGCGAAGGCTCATGAAAGACTTCCAAGTAGCAGGTCCTGTGAATTCAGCTGACAACGATCTTCAAGAAGAAATGGCTCTTCAACAACACGAGAACGAAAACATTGCCGAAAGATGGAAAAGAGTCGCCAGATTAGCTGTATTAACTTCAGCTGAACATCGTTGGAGACAGGTGCATGAGATCTCTCTATTTCATAATTTAAAAAAAGAAACTAATAAACTTTCCGTCACACACAATTTTATAGGTCGTAAAAAGCGCGATTAAAAGCTCGCAAATCGGCAAGAGCACCAGCAGGGCGTCGTTGCAGAATCAGCAGAGCCTGAAGAGAGCGATGGAAGAGGCGAAACGTCTGGCACAAAAGAGTCCATTGCCACCAATCATGCCGGTCGAATTACCAGGAACTACAGCAGCGACGACATTGCCTGTCCTACACGATATCGTCGATACTGATGATGATGCTAAAGCTCCGGAAATGAGGACTCCGAGCTACAAAACTCCGGAACCAATTAGAAAAGGAATTGGTTCTCAACCATTTGAATCCATTCTTCAGGTGCTAAATTAATAATTGATGACACCGAAAGCGTTCTATGATAAACGTAAAACAATTTCATTTCTTTCCGAGCATACAAAAGGGAGAGAAAGAGAGAGAGAAAGTTCTAAATAATTTTAAGAAATTTTAAGAAATTCGGCATCGATCTAATTATAATAATACTACATAATTATTCATTAAAAATTGAAACATTTATCTAGAAATATATTTTAAACACAGTCTAAATCTACATCCTCGATTGATTTCGTCAACGAGACGACTACGAAAGTTATAACGCCGTTGTTACCGCTTCGCACTTCACCACCACGAGTGATCAAGAGGAAGGCACCTATTCAATCGAATACTCAATCATCAACTGGTAATTTTTTAACAGAATTTAAATATGGATTGCATTATATAAATATTATTTATGTGAATATTATTAACTATAACGCAATCACACGTAATGTTAAAATCATCAAACGTGTATATCGCGTTATAAAATATTATTTATATTTAATTATGACTTTAATTTATGTGGCATTGTACTTTTACTAATATACATATATATATATATATACATATATATTGCCCTATTATTTTTCTCTCTCTTTAGGACAACCGTCAACTTCTACTCAATCTACGTTTACTAGGACTACTGCTTCGTCTGTCTCCACAATGTCTGTAACTACTGTCGCCGCCTCAATTACTGCAACCACGACTACTGTTACCGCTGCTATTTCTGCCACTCCGAAGACTTCTACTGCTGCCAAATCCACCACTACTGCTACTTCTACTGTTACAAAAACTACTTCCAGCCCTTCTACAGAAAATCAAAGCAAGCCCGCAGCGACTGCTGTCGCAATTTCCCCCTTCATCAACGTCAAAGATGAAAGCAGTTCAATCAAGGCACGGCCGAAAGCTTTACATAGCCCGAAACTTTCGATTATTCCGTCGTTGACGGTCACCTCGGATAGCAACAAAGATGACCAAGAAAAGCTCGTAGCCATTACGCCGCGTAGTAAATCTCCTAGGAAAGGAGGATGGCTTTAAACCTAAGGCAAAGGATTATATTAATCAATTGAAATGTGACAAAATTTATGAAATTCCATTACATTCAACATAATTCGTGACGGGAAAATTTTTTTGTATATCGATGAAAATTTAAAAATGTTACTTCGATTCTTTTTTAAAGTTTTAAAATAACTTAAATAGAAACCAGTTTCTCTAGACTCTTTACATCTTTAAGAAAATCGTCTGGATTTATTACTTAATCTATTTAATTTTTTTATTTCTCTATACATACATATTAAACATCAAAGACCCCAAAAATAATTTGAGTTATAAAGGATTGAGACATTTTTTTCACTACTTAAAAGTTATTTTATTTAAAAAGTTACAGAGATGTATTGTTCCATATAACTGTGTCGAAAAAGAATTAAAAGAACGAGACTTATATAGATATAAAGTACTGTATACATTTATTTCCTTGACTATGTGAATATATCCTATTCATGTAGCGAATTAATAGTATACTTATGACAATAGTGTGTCGACAGGAAATGTAATATAGTTAAACATGATATGAAATTAACGCGCACGTATGTACATTGTACGATGCGCATTTTAATATAACAATACGAGCAATACGGGCGAATCTATAATGAAAGAGTCCATTTATTTGCGAAATAATATACAGGTCCAAAAGATATCCAAAGAATTTAATCGAAATGATGCATTTCAAGCGGCTTGCACGACCTTAGTCTGCGGACCTTTCTGCGCCGAATTGATCTTATCGCCCAGCGACAGAGCCATACCTTGGCTCTTGGCTCTGATACGAATATGACCGACCACTGGTGCGTCGGGTTTATTCAATGGTTTCTCGATGGACAAATTCGCCAAGGCGTCCTCGCCGAATATCGATTTAGCATACATATTCGCTGCCATAAATCCGCATTGTCCCGAGAGAGCCTGTGTAAAAAGAAAATTGCGATTTAATAATCTGATAGAAAATAGAAAAATTGTACGTACCTTTTCCGGCGTAAGACAACGCATATTCGTGGACTTCAACAAATGGGCAAGATACTCTCTCAAATCAGACAGAGTCGTATTGACCGAGACTTTATTCTCCCACTCAAACTCGGCCCACATCTGGCGGAATTCCGCGTCGGTACACGTCGCGGGCACTATGTAATCCATGATGTCGATGTGTATATCGTTGAGAACAACAACGCTTCTGTCGGAACCCGCTCCTGATACATCATAAACTGCAAACAAAAAAGGAAATAGTCACGTAAATTGCATCTGCCGAAATCGATAACTTTCCAAGTATCTAAATCGCTCACCGATATTTCCAAATATAATTCCGTTCTCCGTAGACGCGACTTTCACGTTCGCCTTGATAGAAGCGAAATCTCTCGGTGCGAGTACGATGGGTTGCGGTCTCTCTACTAGCTTCAAATCGCCCATAGTGGCCAGTTCCAAGGTGCAATTCTGAAGAGTGTCTTCCGTTTGATTGACTATCAATACGTCGAGCACGATGTCGTACTGGTTCACATGGACCAAGGCCTCCGCGTAGACTGGATCCGAGAAACCAGTGAGTTGAGTGACTTTACTCAAGACGCTAGGAGCTGGTGCGTCTCCGCCGGCGCCGGGTCGTCCTGCGACAGCTGCACTGAGACTCTGCTCGAATACATCGCCGGCACCACCGGCTAAGTCGGATCCTCGACTCAACTGCAAGAATTGAATCGCGTCATCGACTTGGACGATGCTGCCCGGTTTCTCCTTGGCCTTTTGATTTTGCGAATCCTCTTCCGCTTTCGCAGTCAACATCCTGCCAAGAGCATCGCGGCATCCCTCGGTGAAAACCTTTTGTACAAGTGGTATTGGACAAGCGAGCGATCTAAGGCACAAAGAGATCCTCTCCGCATCATCGTGCGTCATTGCTTTCATGGGAAGACCTGAACGACCTAGTTGCAGCATACTAGACATTACGAGCATCGCCTCCGCCTGCAATCTGTTGCTCTTTTGGACGTTGGTTTCGAGCGTTTTATAACGAAGCGCTAACTTTGCCAATGTAGTAGCCAAGGACGCGCCGATGAAGAAGTCGCCCTCCATCATATATTGCACTAACGCTGGTCGCTTCTCCTCTTTTTTTCCTAATAAATTAATTCAAATTTATGTAACAATATATGAAATATCTTGTATCTAAAAATAAGAGTTACTCACGTGCAGATGTAGCACTAAAAGCACTTTGAGTCGCGTATGTTCCATCAGATGTGACAAGTTGCGTTGGTGCAGCTTGTGAGTTACCGTCTTCAGATCTCTCGCCGGCTTGACGTTTATTTTCTGCCTCAAGCAACGGCAATTCGCCTAATGCTGCACGTACGCGACCCATCACAGCTTCTATATCCTCCTTCGATGTGGCGTATTCGCCGAGAATCCAGAGTGCGGCCCTATGCACTTTTACGGACCGTATATGAGGGAATACCTAATTCATCGAAATCAAAATTAATTTCCGTTTATCATGCCAATTATAAAGATATAATTAGCGATGCATTAAATCATATACGTACTTCTAAAAGTTTCTCGACGATCAACGGTCTAAGATTCTCGAACCTCTGAATGGCTTCACGAACAAATACAAGAACATCTGTAGCGGCCGCTTCGTTACTCTCCGATAGAAAATCTGTTAATACCGGAATGACGGTGACGGCAACATCCGCGAACTTCATGGAACAAGCATGGAGAGTTCGTACCAAGAGTTGACGGTATCTGCCAGCATCCTCGTGTTCTCCGCCAGCTGTCCTGAGAACTTCCTTCTTTAAAAGCTGTACCATTTCCTCGATCGTACGAGTTGTGACCAAATCCATAGCCAGAGCCAAGGTCTTTGTTCTGACTTCTAAAGCTGGTGATCCTATTTAGAGTAAATGATGATAATAGTAACATATATAAATTCCATTAGCACAATTTGTCATTGTGATTATCAATGCAATACCTAAAACGCGAAGTACATCCATCACAAGATCTTGAAGTACTCTCTCATATACAGGACTGTCTTTCATCGCAATTAGTCGATCGAGTACGATGAGTTTGACATTGTTATCGCTTTCTTTAACAACCAATTCGATATAGCAGGAGGCTGCGGCTTTGATCGCAGTTGGGGCACTGGAAAGAGTTACCAATGTGCCGGCTGCTTCATAACGTACTGCAGCACTAGGTGAATTTAGCAAACTGTAAATGCATCTGATAAAACGTGCCCTTTCTGATGGATTTGCGAGGCAAACCTAGAACAGAACAATTTATTATAATATCAATACTTATATCATTAAACAAACTATATGCATTCATGTTTTAATAATATAATACATTTGTTTATACCTTATATATCAATTCAACAATAACCAACTGTAGTATGTCGCCAAAACTAGGCACTTGATCGAGACATGCAGCTAAATAAGCAAGAGCTCTACTCTGATCAGCATGCAATAACATCAGAAATGCGTTTCTTCTGCACGACATATCTTGCTCTCCTTCTAGATACTTTGCTATCAATTCCGGAGCATCTGGTATAAGAAATTCGAAGTTTCTGTAAATAGTAAAAATAGCGAGCACCGCATTGCGTCTGACATAAGAATGTCTATGCTCCAGACAAGCAATTATCGCTGGCATCAGTGGCTCAAGAAGTTCTGGCTCCTTCAATTTGCACAAAAATCTGCAAATAATAACGGATTGTATGCAATTTTGTTCATATGACATATAATCTATATCCGTCAACACAGTAACTTCTATACCTGAGAGTGGATCCTCTGACAAATTCATTGGGATGCTGCAAATCTTTCCTATACGCATCGCATACCAGGATCATCTCCTGCAGAAGCTTGCCATCGGCGGAAGTCTTTGGCACGATTTCCCAGAAAATCAACAGCAGCTTCTTGATAGTGTGATTCTGCAGAGGTAGAACAAATCTGATGATCGTCATCAGCAATCCCGGTAATCTTTCGCCGCTCAAGATCATGTGAATGGTCTTCTTGAGCGCCTCGATTTTCAGCTGAACACTTCCTTTCTCAAGATCCTGCTTCAGCTGGAGCTCGTTCAACGGTTCCGTGTCGGTCGGAATGTTTATCAGAGTGTAGCACGGCTGCTCGGTTATCGTGCTCATTTTCTCGGTTTTTCTTTTTCGTGAATCGAGCACGTATCTACAACCAGGATTGAGAGAAACACGCGACAATGATCGGTCTCGGTCCGTCAAAGTTTACTCATTTAAATATCGCTTAGGCGAGTGAAGGAAAACGGCGTGTCTTGTGTCTTCTTACGTGTCAAATCGCGATGTTACGATTGGAAGAAGTAGTTCGCCGAACGAGATTACGATGTCGCTAGTTGTGCGTACAGCTGATTCTGACACATGCACGAATAAAGAAGTATCCGCTTGTCAAATGATGTTTCCTACATTGCCACAGTCGAGATGTGTAGACCTATATATCAATAGCAAAGAGAAGTCTGAGCGATATTAATAATTCTGTGATATTAATAATTCTGGAAATTAGATAAAAATTTGTTTAAAGACTATGAATAATTATCTTGTTAACTTTTCCTCGCATGTATTACTATAAATTTTACTCACGCAAGTGTCTTATTCCACATCAAAAAATTAATCATGTTATAAATCACGTGTTATTTCAATTTAGATAACATTATGACATAATTATAACATAAATCTAGATATGTCACAGTTAATCTATAAAATATTTAGAAAAAATGTAAACTACGAAATAATCTTACTATGTATATAAGTAATTTACTTTTACTAATTTTTACTATAAATTATAACTCTTGCTAATTTATAACTTTTACTAATTTAAAACTCCGCAATCGACAGTTACTTTAACATATAGATTACAAAAATAAAAATAAACCTAACAAAATTATAAAATAAAAATCAAGATGACAAAATTATGTGAGATTCTTGCCGTCTTTGATCATCGATTATTTAGAATATTTGAAAGTGATTGCGCGCCTTCGCAAGCACGTGTCATTAAGCGTAAATCTCGCAGATAATTTTCCGCAACGTGCGTAAGAATATTTCAACATCGTGTAGAGCATTCCATCCTCGTATCAATTGACACCCACGTAACAATGAGGTAAGGCCGTTTATTACCGGCACAAAATTGCACTATCTAATAATACTGTAGTACGGAGAACCACATTAAGCCCATTGTAATTAACAAATAATTTACTTTGTGCCTTCTACGAATTTTACTTAATCCTTATACACAGACATTTTTCGCGAAATCTAAGTTGTGTAATGTGTATATATTGCTAAGAAAGACATTTATATATATATATCCCGAAAAGCGTCTTTCGTCTCGCTATCTCGCTATTATCTATGCTTTCCATGGATATCTCGTTATGAATCACGTGTTATTTCAGTTTAAATAACATTATCTGTCATAATTATAACATAAATCTAGATATATGTCACAGTTAATCCATACATATAAAATAATTCGAAAAAAAATACGAAATAATCTTACTAATTTACGAATTTTACATCCTTACACAGACATTTTTCGCAAAATTTATCTTTCAAATAAATGTGTAATATGTATATACATTGCTAAGAAAGACATTTATATATATCCCGAAAATCGTCTTTCGTCTCGCTATTTATGCTTTCGATCATGAATACCTCGCGAAAGCGATTCTCATCGTGTCATTGGCCATTCGGTAATAATTAACGCGTCATATAATATTATGTATGCACGTGCGGTGACGTGCGTAGCGGTATAAATAAAAGTACATCGACATGATTACACAAACGTATCTCCAACACGTACGTTCGGATAAGGACACTATTAAAAGCGCGACGAGTTTTAACATTCGGATTTTCTATAGCGCGAGCGGCACCGGATAATCGAATTTGACCAATTGGATCAAACTGCAATTTGGAAATGCATCTGCATCGTATCGAAGCGCATCGGATCGCGCTGATTCTCATCATTACGTGTGGGATTTCATGGGCTAGCACACAATGCAAGACGATCGTAATGGATGTGCACATGAAGAAGTGTAGGCTCGGTGCTAGAGCCAAGAGGGGTTTGGAGAAATTCGACCTACAGAAGTACGATGAAAAATACGGATCGAAGAGACAGGAACAGCCTGGTGAGCAATCGCATCAACGATATTTATAAACATGAATTTTGTACATTTGTTAATAAAGTATACAAAAAGAGAAATAAATAAATGGAAAACAATCTATATTGTATATAGATTGTTTTCCATTTCAAGTTTTAAATTACCTGTAAATTTGAAGTATCATTCTATAACGAAATGGATAATAAAAATTACCAAATTACAAAATTGTTAAGAATTATCGAGAATTCAATAAATCACTTAACAAAATAAATATAGCTGAAGAGAGATTATGGTGTCAAATAATAGCAGGCTTCGCGATGGAATGTCGCGACGATGGAAATCTCTCGTCGGAGAGATTTTTCCTTCGATCTCGGAACGAATCTCAGAACATTGATCTATTCGAGATGCGCACGATTGACAATCACGTTTTTTCTTCCAGATTACTACCCCGAGGTGAATGACTCAGCGTCTCACGGCGTTCCGCAGAAAAGGCAGCTGTCACCCGGACTTGTCGTCGGCGATATCGCCCTGCCGATTGTGACGGAAGCTATAAACGGCGCTGCCAAAGCCAGGGCGCGTCTCGTATCCGGGACAGGATATTACGATCCCCGTCCAAGCCTGTTAAGTCCTACTTTCGATCGGTCAGGATATTACTCCACGGCGCCTTATCCGCTTGGCAGGAGGGTTGTTACGCCCTTCCGCGCCCCGGTAAGCCAATCGTTTCTAAAATCCATTCCGCTCTTTGGGAAACGGAATCCAGTCGATCCATCAAGATCAATATTACGATCCATCATACTGCTGAGAAAATATTACGGTCTGTAAAATGCTTCACGATGTGACTCACCCCTGCTGTATAATCCCTGGAGACACGGTATATATATATATATATATATATATATATATATATATATATGTGTGTATGTATATATATATATGTATATATAACGGCAATAATAAAATCGATAACATACAACGAAATAATAACGATAAACAATAAAAATGTTCTGTAACGCAACAGCCTTTACTATGTGTGATTAACTTATACAATTGTGCAACTGCCGTTAATGTAAATTTCTCCGACGATAACATGCAGTGCTTCGACATCTCACAATAAAATAAGATAAGCGGCTGGATCGGAACATTCTACAATTGGATAATTTATTAACAATGTCATAATAACTAACATAATTAATGCTAATAAAAAATGTATTGGTAAACAATTAATCAATTGGAGAAATAAAAGCAATAAAAAGTCAAGTTGCATAATGTTTGGCAGGCCTTTAACGACGATCTCGATCTCAATCACGAAGAACTGGACGAATTATATAATGATATCTACAAAAGGTCACCGAGAGCTTCGAAAGAAGAGGCTTGGAAAATTTTCTTAGAAACAGCATCGAAATGCTGCCAAAATGTCGATAAGTGTCTTAAAGAAACGATGCACATACCTTGTTTGGCAAGTCAAATGTCTTAAGAATTGACAACGTTTCGCAATTAACGCTTCCTTAAAAGAGCATATAAATAAAACTTTATAAATGCAATATCAAATTTATTATTTTATATTTGTCAATTACTTAATTAATTTTTCTTACTTCAAAATCAGGTATTCCGCAAAATAGATAATAAATCGGTTAGCTCGTATAAATGTTTATTGGTCGCTATTATTAATGCAAGTATCAACGGAAAGATCTTCGGATGACCAGTAAGATTTACGCTATGCTACGTGTACAGCGTGATAAAATTCCTATCTACAATTAGTGTGAATTCTAAATCTAGGTCTTTATTAAAAACTACAATTCCGCATTTAAATCTCCGCATAAAATCCATTCGCTGGTGGACTCGTTAATAAAGTACGCGTTCGGGATGTATGTTTCAAATTGATGTCTAACTTAAACCTTAAATCTACAATAAAAATGTTAATACTAATGAGATCATCAGTCGTCAATAAAACTAAGATCACTGGCGAATATCCGAGCGCTTAAAAACGCTTACGTTGAAGTCACTTATTTAAAGTCTTTTTTTTCTCTGCGAGATCACGACCCGAATTATATCCTAATATCCTATTGTCCCGAATTATATCCTAACTCAAGTCCATCACAATTGTATTCGATATAGTCCGCAACTTTATTTCGAGTCGCCATCGAAGTTCACTATTTCTTTAATGACATTGTTTCTGACATTAAAAGAAAGCGTCATTGGAGAAGCCACATCATTTCCTATCAATATTGAGTTTCTTTCCTCCATCACGAATTTCTTCATGTCCAAGATCGCGTTTGGCGAATGACATTTCGCGCCGTTGAAACGTCGTCGCTGTTTCGATCTATTAAATGCGTGATAAGACAATCTACACTTGCTGTAAATAATTCTTTTTCGACGCAAACTCCTTTCCGTTAGAAAGGAAAAAAAAACATTTCTCTTCTTTTAGGAATCTCGATTTCCTCTTTTTCGTCGTGGAATTCAATCATCCTGAAATATCTGTCCCGAATTCTTTGTTGTTTTTTCTCAACGAGCGAGCATGCGTGTGCAAACTTTGTCAATTGTATCCAGCGATGCGATGAAAATGCAGGTTGAAGAAAAAAGTGAGTTTGCTCTAAGAGTACCGCTTCTCATAGAAATCGCATCTCTTAGAATTCCTCATGTGAACGACCGGTATTGCTTTTAGCACTGCAACGTTGCATTACGATATAGAGGGAAACAACGTAGGCTTGTCTGTCGGCGACGATGTCACAAATTTATTATTTAAAGATTTAGCGTCGCCGCGCAAAACCTGCAACGACAGAAATGCAGATACGTTATGATCGTTTCTTCGTTAATATCAAGAATTATTTGATCGATACAAGAGATAGCGCGTGCAAAGCAGATCAGTAGCTATTTGAAGCTGCGCTGCAATATCAGCGATGACAAATACTCAACATCATGCAACATTAAGGAAAAAAAAGAAATACACACACGATATCATCTATCTACAAATTATTTTTAGATGCAAAGCGTAAGTTATTTTTATGATTGAAATGTAATACAAAGAATAGAAGACAACAGCAATGCACAACGCCGTAAACAAGGACACGTCGTATCAAGTGTGTTTACAACCTCTGATTGTGACTGCGCTTCAGATATTTGTATGAATAACAGAAATTTAGAGTAGATAAAGATAATTCAATCTGAAGCATAATTAAGAGCTTTTTCTTTATTAAAATTAAAAAAATACAAAACAAAATAAATAAACATTTCAAAATTCCAATTTCTCAAATTTAGCAGATGCGTGCTAGATGAGTGCATGCATTACGTATTTGGGTGCAGACTCGCAAATTGTAGAAATAATAAAAATGCTATTAGTCCCAATCGGATTACGTAACAGAAAAGGTTAGTAGATGAAAACATTAAGTGTTAATAGGCAAGCAATGACGTCATGACATTTTATGAAAGCACCTTGCCAGCTCGGCGACACTCCAGACGCCGACGACGGCATCTGCAGTGCCTGCCGCGGTGTCGCTTTTTCGCATCAGGTTTCCCCTTGCATTCATCATCAATATTGCGATCACCTTTCCCCCTGTGCCGTCCCCTTTTCAAATCATCGACCTTACGTTTTATCGTACCGCTGACGTATTCCATCTCCGATCGCGGACTCTGCTCCGACGATAGATCTCTCATCGTGGAATAAGGTAGATTCACTATGTATGACTCTTCTCTGAAAAAAAAGTAAAAAGGAGAAACGTAAGTAAATAAATAATAAATAAATAAATAACTTATGTAAATTGTAGGCAGAAATATTTTTAAATTATTAGCCCAATATTATTCCGTAAAGATTCAACTCCCTATATTCAACCCCCTTAGACTATTCACTTAACTATCATCCCCCATCGATCATATTTGTTAAATTCTCGCGTACTACGATCCCTCGATCTTCGAAATCAATATTAGATCGTCGACCCTAAAATCGAGTTTAATGAACAAACCGCGGATAATGCGATAAACACGTCAGCGTTAAAAATATGGCAATAAACATGTCACTTGATACGAGAGCGCAGTTTCGTACGATGCGTACGGGCAAAAAATTTTGTAAACATTTGTGTAAGGAGACTTGATTAAAATTTGGGGGATAAACAAGTCGAATAATTCGATAAACTGACGCATTACCACAAAGCAACGAAAGAAGAGAGAAAGAGAGAGGAGCTGAGAGAAATAAAAACACATTATATACGCATGATATATGCGAGTTGATCTGGTACTTCGGACTAACCTTCCATCTAAAAAGGCAGTTTATACAGAACCATGAACTTTAGAAGGAGCAGAGATTATCACGGAGGCGATGATAACACGCGATTTCGCTCTATCTCTGTTTCTCTGTCCTCGATATTGGTAACTCGCTCTCTCAAAGAAAGTACACCGATCTCTTATCCATCGCTCTAAGCACTGACATTCGGTGCAGATCATCTACTAGTTAACTGACAGTGCGCGAAACGAATGATTCAGCATCGATATAAATAATTACACAAGTTTGTTACGTATAATCAGCTACTTATACGCGATCGTGCGTACTTAGTCATCCCTCTGTTATATGAATATTAAATGAAAAGAAATGTATTTATCGAAATCTACTACGACAAAATGTGTGATATAAACAATATGTATTTTACAATTATTTTGCGAAGAATCAATCGACGAGTAAAAGAATTTATCGATCATTCATTACCGAAACATCAGCTATCAGTACTAATATATTTTTCCATTCGCGCGTGTTCGAGACGAAAATTAAATGCCTTTTCAGAAATGTATATTCACGAATCAAGGGATATACAATAAAATTCTTCTTAATTTATTAATATATAAATATTAAAGAATAAAAGATATAAAAAATTAAACAAAATATCAAAGCTATGCGCGCTCGGATTAGATCTCCTTACAAAAAAATCTTAACCTATAATTAAATAAAAAAAAAGAATAAATACGATAAAAAAATATAAGAAAATAATTATGATAAAATATGTAAGATGCAGAGAAAAATGAAAGATGGAATATCTTTAATAATCAAGCGATAACAAGAAAAAAAGGAGCAGAGAGACAAAGGTTTATACATACAATTAACGAAGAAGAAACGTGTGGGAAGGGTGATTTTCCAAGAGGAATCGGAAATAGAATTAATTTAATTAAAGGAAAGAGAAAGCAAAAAAAAACGAATAAAAGAAAAGAACATAAAAGACACACTAACATCCACTCACATAACGTCGTGTCTCGAGTCGACCCGCTTCTCCTCAGGTAGGGGCTTGCAGTATCGCTCGAGCTGCTCGTAGCTACACGAGTGGTAACAGCACTCCTCGACAAGACCCGGTCCGGAATCGCCTCTCGGTTCGTCCTCGCCGCTGTACGAAAACGGCTCGTTGTAGCCGCGTTCCTTGCACACGAGGTACAGGGCATCGCTCAGACTCCTGGAGCACAGTTTCTGCATCCGGATATGAGACTTTCTCAAGGTGACTTGGGTGTCGGCGGCGCTCAGGAGGCTCAGGAGAACCAACGCGAACAGGAGCACCGGTCTCGTTTTGCATGTCGCATGATCGCCGCCTGTCATCTTAACGCTTTCTCTCGACTCAGAGAATCACGATCGAAGTATTAAGAAAAAGAATGTATAACGGAAGTCCTCTAAAAGTTCCAAGAGTCCCGATATCTCGAGATCCACCGCAAGCGCATTCGCCGATCGGAGATCTCTCGTGTCTCGTGTATATAAGTTTATTATTTATTAGTTCTATCCAGTCGCGTGGACGGACCGGAAAAGCCTCTTCGAGCTTGCCTTCAGTCTCAATGTGCAGTCTAACGTTTGGAAGCCTTTATTTCTGAGTTTTACCCTTCTTGAAAAGAAATGACTTCTTGTGTTACACGATTCTCTCCGTCCCTCGTTTTTTTCTGCGATACTCTCGCACTGGCGGAAGATCTAGTGGCGTGGACGATGCTGCGAGATCCGAAGTCTTGAAGAGACTTCCGTTGATACCGAGTTCGTCGGTGCCACTGGTACCGGGCTGCCTCGCCACGCGGTTCTTGTTCCAGATTTCAGGGACCAGAGGGAGAGAGGTACGATAAGGAGGGAGAAGCCAGTGGAAGAGGTAGGAGAAGGAAGAGGGGGAGGAAAAGGAGGTGGAGGAATAGATGCGGTGGTAGACAGAATCTTACCGGTCGGGGGCCAGCGACACAGGGGTGAGGAGGAGGAGGAGGGGGTCGTTAGTAGTCCAGACGCGCGCGTCCGATGGCACCAATTCGCTTTTTCATGTCACCACGGGGGGAACCCAGCATCCCTCGTCGAAAGCCGAGAGAAACGAGATGCCGGATAATCGACGGACGAGATGTGAAAGAGACGACGGCGAGAGATTCGCTCTATCATTTTTGGGAATCGTCGCGCGTCCTTCGGGCAGTCGCAACCCCCCTAACCAAGGATTCCCCGAAGGTATAATGTATTCTTTTGTGCCGGCGCGGCGGACCCAACTGTCTGCTCTGCGAAGAGAAACAAAACCTGTTCTCCATTTCTGCAATATATAATATTTATTTGTCGCGCACATCGTACTTCATCCGCCGTCTTTTACGTATCCCGACGAGGGGCGAACAAAGCGATCCTTTCTTTTTCTTTTTTTTTTTTATTAAGGATTCGAAATACTGTCTCGTCGGTCACCCTCCGTGGTGAAGTCTCGATCTCAAAATCGAGCCAGACAGTTACATTATACCGCTAATGCTCTATAGCATCGTGTCTGGTGTAGCGGTAAATTGAAGAAACTTGAATAGAAAAAATTGCATATTACATTACGGATTATTTTCATCCATAAAAGAATATATACCCGTTGACTTCTTTCACTTAGTACATATAATCATATAATGAAAATAAACATATAATAATTGCGTTGTAAAATCAAAACTAATAAAATGTGTATATTTCTCTCTTTGTTAGAAAATCTACCTTTTATTAATTAATAGTATTTGTTTCTTGCTGGAAAAAAGATATGCATCAGATCGCGCTTGAACGCATATATGAATGAAAATAAAGATCGCGTTTCACGAGAACTCTGTATTGTTTTCGTTTAGCCGCTATCACGATCACGTGCGCGACACAAGACGGCGTTTTAAACAAAAGTAGAATAGTTGTTATTATTGTTAGCGAATTGTTTTTATTATTATCGTTATCAATAAAGACAAATATGCTATTATCTCTGAATGACTTATCGAAGACCGACGGGGGAGCCACCGGATGATCGATCGGCCGGTATCGATTCACGCGCAAAAACACGGAAGGATCACACCAAGTGATCTCTGGTTCCGATCGGCGAAGACTAAGTGTGGTCCATCATCGGCGGCTTTAATTGATCGCCGCGCGCCTGTTTTGTCTCAGCTCGATATATCGGTCGCATTTTTCTACAGATAGGGAGGTCGCTTCTCGCGACCTCCTATCCTCGTTTCTTTCCACCAATCTTAGCAAATTTCATATCTCTCGACGAGAAAATATGAATATCCTCCGCCTGATATCTTTCTTTTATATTTATAGATCTAGCTGCCACGAATTTTATTTCGCTATTTTCGCGGAATTCTGCGTAAGAATTATCGGCTACACACACACACATGTATATATATATATATATATATATATATATATATATATATAGAAATACATCAGATATATGTCATTATTCGCTAGATATGTGATACAACATATGGGAAGGAAACTGTCTCTGCATGCATATTGTACAGGATGTCGCATCTTTTTACCTACAAATTCTTCGAACTATGCGACATCAATTTTTTTTCTCGACGGAAGTCTAGGGGACGTCGTGACTGACACGACCATCGGTAGACTTTGATGGATTAACTTTGACAACGAGTCAACGCGCGCGTAGGTATACTTAATGATGGAATCCGCCGTCATTATCGTTGGAACGACTTCTAAATGAGGAAGAAGGTGGCTGTTCGGTTTATTCATAGACGTACATAAGTGTGCAAGTGTCTTCCCGTCTGTCCGGAACCCGCAGCCGGATCGTTTTACGTTTGTGTCACGTATTTATAAAACAACAATCTCTCCCTGTCGCCTCTTACATTGCACGCAAAGTGCCGATACGCTGAGTCCGCGATCGCGGCTCGAATTTCTTTCCGGATCGCACGTTCTTCGCGTGACAGCGAAGGATGTCGATCAAGCGGGGCCGCCAAGGACACACGCGCGCCACGTGCTTGCTGCAACTACGTGGCGATGCACTCGTGCGAATACACACACGTGTGATTTCTAAGTGCGCGCCGGTGTTGCAATAGCGGCCACTTACCGGCCTATTGAGCCTAAGTGAACCGCCTGTACAAAGGAGAGGAGGTGCGTCCACTTTAGAAAACTTGTGGAAAACTAGCCTCAAGTGGTCGCACACGTGGATCGTTAGCTGTCAGACTATCCCGGCCACGCGCAAGGCAGGCGAGCTTGCAAACGTACCGATTCGCGGATGATGACTCGAAAAGTAACGTGCGGAATTATTTCTAGAATATTAATGCATAATAATGATTATTAATTTCACACATCGCGCGAATTGAAAAACTTCCTCCTCGGACAATTATATTCTTAATCGAGGATTAATTTCTCCAATATAAGAATTAGAATTTTAAGATGCTGCAAATGTATAGCTAATAGATAGCTGCAATAAACTATAATATCACGCATCTTCAAAGATTTACATTTGTCGAAAATATTCTATGATTCTATGATGACTCGAAAAGTAACGTGCGGAATTATTTCTAGAATATTAATGCATAATAATGATGATTATTAATTTCACACATCGCGCGAATTGAAAAACTTCCTCCTCGGACAATTATATTCTTAATCGAGAATTAATTTCTCCAATATAAGAATTAGAATTTTAAGATGCTGCAAATGTATAGCTAATAGATAGCTGCAATAAATTATAATATCATGCATCTTCAAAGGTTTACATTTGTCGAAAATATTCTACGATTCTATGATTCCACACAGACACTGTTCGTCTATGATTCATATGTGCATAATATATATATAATATTATTTTCCGTTTGGGCAAACATTAATATCATACACTTGACAAGAATGTTGTGAAAAACACAAGCAGTGAACACGATAAGCAGTACAAACTTCACGTGAAGTAATATTTATAACCATGTGGTTCTCACTTATAACCCAAACAATAAGATGATCCAAATATAAACCAAAATATAGTGATTACAGGAATCTTACAACGTTAAATTATCGCGTCACTCGCAAAATTCGTGATCGTTCTCTATCGCATCCCCTATCGCGTGTGCGAAAAACATTACACTTGCTGCACCGACACTTCTTCGGAAAGATTAATTAAATGTCTGTTATTATAGCTGTTATATAGCCGCGGTTGCGCAAAAATGTATATCTGTCACGTCGATCACGGCGATTTTTTTCCTTGTACCTTAAATCGCCCCACGGCAGTGATCGCATAATAGTCGAGGCTGAATTGTATCACATCCATAATATGTATATCTATAAATAATACTTTATAGATACGTATAATATTTGTAGAATTATTATCAAGTGAGTCATATGTATTTGAAATCAGGGAACGATATAAATAGATATCAGTAAGAAAAACAATTGTTTTATCTACGTGCGTCGAAAAAATTCTATAAATACATGCCTCGATCAGATATATCTCTCAGATATAATAAGAGCAATATTATTGCTCTTCTAATGATCTGATAAAAATTCTTATGTTTTATCATAAATTATAAGCTACAAATATAGGAAATTAAATAGGTATAATATATGTATCTGTATTTATTCGATCGACTCCTTCAACAGGTGGTTTAGCATATTATTTGTGCTAAAGCTTTGCATAATTCATAATATAAATCTAATCGCAGTTGGTGCTGTGGTTGCAAAAATATATACGGAAATATTTACGACTCTAGAAGGCAAATATATATATTCAGACACGTAAGCGTCAATAACAATTAATTAAGAGATTAAAAGCAAGATACTAATTAATTAGGGGGAAATTGCACGCAATTTTAAACGCTAATTGACGCGTCTCGCGGCGATTATTATGTCGAGAGAGGGATGAACATTCCGAGTTATCCGACTGGCACTGCAATCGAAAGAGAAACAATTCGATAAGTAATCGCAATGGAAAATAAGCGTGTTATGGAACGGGTATTGGTCGTCTATTATTAATAACGAGCTATCGATATACGAGCAACAATATAGCAACAATTTATGTACGTAGAAGCTTCTCGTTAGCTTCTCTTTATCGGACACAATATGACATCTCATTAATCCTGATGATGTTTTCTACGTGAACGAGAAACACCGCGATAAGCGCATCGTGACAAAATCTCTTTATTCTCAATCTCTCTCTATTCTCAAATCTGAAAACTTTAATGACATTAAATATTTGCAGCTATAACGCAATATATGAAGAGTAGAAAATTTGATTATAAGTTGGCTTATTTGTACCTAACTCGAGATCGTTCCCTCGAGATTCTTAGAAGTCACCGACCGCTTAAAAATGAGAGCAACCATATGGAAAGAATCAGTTTTCGTCTAACTGATGATGCGGTCATGTTTCCTTGAACAGGATTCCCGTCCGGAAAAATCACGTTTTTTTTTTGTGCGTGCATGAAAGTAGAAGCCGTTGAACAGCAACACTAAACCGTTTCTACCGTCGTAATGCTCCGTCGCGCGTTACTTCTGTAGCTAATTGTGGATCAAAAGACGGTCACGCATAAAGGCGTCAAGATGCGTAAAGACGCCGCGATTTAAAACGGTGAACCGTTCTGTCGGAGCCGAAGGCGACAGGAAAAGTGACAGACAGACACGCGGGAGAATAGCGCGGGGGAGAGCGCTAGGATCCGAGATAAGCGACGTCGGTCGAAAAATCGCCGTTTGCTTAGACTCACAGACTTCCCGCCGATAATAATCGGCTTGTATAAGCCGCAGATATTGCTAATAAACGGGGTTAAGTTCGAGCGCACGCCGCTGGTTGGTATCGGCTGTACGTCGATCATCCACTTCTATCAGCTGTTTTCCTGTCAAGTTTTCCTGATGCATGAAATTCGGTCGTGCAGCTGTACCGAATCTAGATTACATGGCTATCACGTGTACGAATGTTGGCTGCACTTTGATATAGCTTTCGCTCGATAGCGACGATCCGTTCGCAGGGGAGCGTATCGCGTTATCGCGATAAAAGCAACAAAAGACCTATTGCTCTATAGAGGACAAATGTCTAGTAGAATAGCAAACTTATTAATCTGACGCAAAAGACCTGCCACGTTCTTTTTTACTTATTGTTAGTTCTGCTTCAGATAAGTTTACTAGGTTGAAGCTTTTTTTCTAAGGAGAAAATTTGACGTGAAAATTGAATAAAGGAAGAATTATAAGAATTGTTTTTATAACTAATGTTTAATTATTTAGAGAGTTACTAGAGAGAGAGAGAGAGAGATAATAGAAAATATTACTCTTCTGATGAATTATGTTGTGAAACAGCATTTCGATTTGCATAGGTATACATGCAATAGTTGACCGATTAGATCAGCAAAGCCAACGTACTATATTCGAGTGCAGTCGAGATGCTGCTGCAACGAGTGAATCAACGAACGGTAAGAAACGAGCGGTTATATTTGAAGCAATGACACTTATCGTACAGATGATTCAATCGGTTACGTCTATCTTCCAATTACTCGCTGCACTGCTGATCTTTATCTACGAGGGCAGAGCATCTTCTTCCGCCAACTTGATCGATACGGAATTAAAATACAAATCGTGTGCCTCTGTTTTTCAGCTGAAACTGAAAAATAAATTATTATCTATTGCGAAACCAGAATTTAACCGAATATTATCTATTACGTTCCGGGAAAAAAATTCCACGAGTTCTAGATTGCAAAATAAATTGTCTTCACAATTTCGCGGTATTTGACAGAAATATTCTAACACAAATCGTATCTAATGTACGGTAATCTAGCAGCATATGCAAATTTTTATATCATTATTTTTTTTTAAGAATTAAATTTTATTTTACTAAATTTTTAACTCATAGCCGCTGAAAGAGCAACAAGTATATCTAGCTCCAGAATTAATATACTTCTCACAACTAGTTGCTTCTAACTCAACCGGAGAGATAACGCGACTTTTAGCGCAATCGGGTTAAGGGTTAATAAAGAAAAAGTGTGACAATTTTTGTCTCATTAAGTTTTGCGCGTGCGAAACAACCGAGAAGTCCGTTTGTCGTTGTAACGACCATTAATGGATTTTACTAGATGTTCACTAAATCTGATTCTCAGTACTGCCATATGTCCCGCAAATCGCCGGGACAAGAGTCACGACTTCTCACGCTGATTTTATGGCGTCATTTTCGCGTATTGTGATGCTGTAAAGACGCGTTGCGTAAATCGAGAGCATCGTACCAAGTGACATAATTCCTTGCCAATGCGTATACTACACACGTGCCATATGATAACCGATATTACGTTTTATAAAATTAATAGTAGAGATGTTTTGGAAGAGACAGCTCTGATAATCTACGTCAAGGTTACTCCAATAAGTCTATCCAAAAGAAGAATCCAAAACACTTCTTAACGCAGACATGATAAATTAAGAGAAATCAGTTTAAAACAATTTTACTCGACATATGTTCTTCTAACATAATCCTGATTCTCTTCTAGTAGGTGATGGAATAATATATTGCAAATTTATTGGCTAGGTCTCTTGCATAGATGAAGATTTTAGTTCTTTTGACGAGGAATCATAAAACTTTCGCTCTTCGATATTGTAAAATTATCCAGTTTTCTCAGCAAGGCATTAACATTTACCATCTGACAAACATGGTGCTATCGAAAATTTTCCGGACTTACTCTGTAAAACATATTAGACTTATATTATTTACATATAACTAAATTTTTTTATTTTTTAATTTTGTATTAATTTTTAATTTTCGCTAAAGTTTTTAATTTTTAATTTCTGTATAAATTTTTAATTTTTTTTATTTTATATTATCTTTTTGTTATTAATGTAAATATACGTCCTACTCCTTTAATCATATTGTAATTTATTATTAATTATATTGTAATTTATTGAATATAATTTTTTTTTAATAATGGAAATAAATTTTATAGCATAAATTTTTATTCATTTGGAGCAACTTTTTGATATCATTATTTTTCTAGGATTAAAATAACACTGTTTTGTATAGAGTTAAAATGACATTATTGTGTAGAGCAGTTTTTTACAGTAATGTTAAAATAACACTGTTTTTTGTGTAACACTTTCACATGGCGCGTGCAGTTGGCGCCTTTTTTTACCTTTTTTTTTTAGCGACACGAGCTTAGTACACGCGCACTAGATTATTTTTTGTCAAACGAAAACGTCGTAGGAGAAGTGATAACATGTTCTCGGAAAATTTCTTTTTGATTATATTGATTAATTAAGAATGACGCCGTCTGGTGTGGTAGTAGACTGTTGTTTCGTTAGTGGGTTCGTTATACCATAGGTCCAAGTTCAGTCTTTCTCGACCTGTAGTACTCACTTAATCGAGAGAAAACAACAGAATTTTTTTTCTTCATTCTTTTTTCTTATCGCCAGTGCCAGTAATAGCTCAAGTATGTTTGTTAACATAGGCGGGATCCTTGTCGCGAAATACGACAGTAAATAAATAAAAGTCTACGCGAAAACACCATAATTTAAAAATTATTAAAAACATGTCTAGCCATCAGCAGAAATTAATTAGACGCCCTATTTGTAATGTAAAAAACTGATATAAATTATACAATTGTTTAAATCCATAAAAAACATCTTGTCCTTTGCGATACGAATGTTTCTCACTCTCTTGTGTACATATATATATTTCTGTTATGCAATGCAAAGTGTATAGTACACAGCAGCACGAAGATAACTTTACTCAATAAGTTCACTGTTACCTCGCGCATTAACATCGGCATTGGAATTAAAGGCTGCGAAGAGAAAAGAAATAAAAGAAGTTAACGACATTTTAATGCTTATGCGATTATACTTGGGACCACAATCGTTATTGCTGTGTTTATATTCTTGATAAAATGTTAAGTTTTTTCTCTGCAAGCCCCAGGTCGCATGTTTATTAATAGAGACCGAGGCCTGTCCGCACTCGCGTAGATTTTCTCGTAATGTAGCTGCCAATAATCTTTTTATAACGGCAAAAATCGTGTCAGGTCAGAAACGAACATATTCCGGGAAATGGTGTAGAATGTATTTCGCATTTTTAGATACTTGCGGCTCGGTCAGCGGTTCACACTAGAAAATTTACCAATGAACTCTGCACTGAATCTGATATTTTGTCGCAGACTTGACTATAAAAATACTGATTAGAAAAGACAGCAACATTCAGCACAACCGCAATCAATAAACAGGAAATCAAAACTAATATTCAGATAAAAATAAAGAAAAATAAAACCGGATGTCAGGATAATTTATTAATTATAATAATTAATTATAACAATCTGATGATCCAACAGTATTTGTTTACACACGCATCGACAATCAACCCTCTTGCAAAGAATTCTTAAATAATATTAAACTATAAATATCATATTTATATTTAGATATTATTTCAGTTACATTCAACTTGCTTATTTAATTACACGTCAGATCGTTAAGACTTCAAAGAACTAAAACTGCAATAAAGTTCTTTTTCTATCCTTTTTTGTATTTCCTCTGTACGAAAAGCGCAATTAAGTCTTTAATATTGCAAAGGGTGACGTCAACCCGGACTCGCCGGATTAAAACCGAAATATGGCTTGCCACGCCGTGCTAATCGAGAAATATGGAGTTCTTTATTACCGAGTCGAAACACGCCGTTATAATCTCGCAGGGCTATAAACTGATTTTACATCGATCATACGGCATGTTTCAAAGGGAACTATGAAACAAACATCTTACACATGACGAAAATGTCCTGTCGCGTCTTTCACGCAGCATTCAAAGAACTATCAAATCCGTCAAAGAGGCTGAGACTTTGCGTTTTTATTAATGTAAAATACGACCGTGTACTTTGTCTCTTATTATCTCGTAAACAATATGGATCAGTATTCACTGTTTGCCAAATTATAATAGTAAACAGTCATCAACTTCTTTATCATCTGTCTTCTGCGAAGTACTCGATCCCTTCGTAATTACGTTAATTACGGTAGTTTGACGAAAACCAGTCGCTTTTCCACCCAACTGTAGAATACTTCCTTATCCTTTCAACCGCCACTTTATCCGTCCAACTGCCAACTCTTGACAGTTGCAATTTTTTTTGTCATCGAGGATCGCATCTTTTTGCTAAATACGCGGCAGCAGAATACTTTTGATGTGTCGTATCGCATGATTGTCGCATCAGGGGCTGATATAATTTGCCGTCATCGTGCATGGTAACTACGTTTCGTTATCAGAGAATGACTGATGCAAATAAAAGAAAGAAAATAAAAGAGAAAACAAATTAATGACCTTTCAAACCGTTTTCTCTCTCTCCTTTTTTCACACTAAAGATCCAGCATTATTTTATCCATAACACAAAGCGATTGCCTTTTTGGGACATCTTTCTATTTTTCTGTATTTTTCGAGGTGAGTGACGCGATGCGAAGCGTTGGACTTCCTTTTTTGGATGAGTGGATTGGGATTGTTTTTATAGATAACCGATAAAAAAGAAAAAGAGGGAAGAGCTTAGCTGATAACCCCGCGAAGCTCGCAGGAGGTCAACGAGCGACGGCACGCTTTTCTCGTATCCGCGATAGCGACGTCGCCGGTTTATGCGATCGAATTGTCTATATTTAGATTATCAATCGAACCAGATACCAGGAAACATGTATAGATTACCAGCAATTATCAAAGGCATTCCGAGAAAACGGAGGTGGTGAAGTTTTCAGATGGAGCGCCTCGCACAATTAAACCAAGAGACGAAATCAGTGGCGAGACTTTAATATAATTTTACGAAGAAAATCTGCAAAATAAAAATAAAAATCAGTAAAAAAAATTAAATAACAATTTAATGATCCAATGACGTCCACCTACAAGTTGGTGTGAAGTAAGCTTATTATGGAAAATCCTTAAATAATCATGTTAAACTATAAATGTCGATCCCAGATTTATTTTAAGATGTTATTTCTCCTATACCTTATTTCTTATATATATTTACTTAATTGTTCAGTACTCCATTAATAATCCAAAGAACTATAATTATATTCTCCGAAGGAGGCACATAAGAAAGTGTCCAGAAAATTTGAACGAAGAAAATAGTCACACTTCGTCATCTGGACGTGTCAATGCAACTCATCATTTTATCATAGCACCTTAAATATCTTATTCTTTATTTATCGACCAACTACAGTAAGGTTTTATTTCTGTACGAGATGTCGGTGATCTAATATCAGAGGAAATATATTGGACGTACAGAGAGACCTATTTTTATTTCTGGCGAAATAAATTCGTCATTATAAATTCTGAATTCTCTTATTTTAAGTTCGCCGACGCCACTCGCAAATCTTTTCTAAGTATATACAAATGTTTCATCACATATTACGTTATAAAATAAAGAGAGATTACGAGAGTGCGCGTATTTATAAACATTGATAGATTATATACATTAATGTGAAAAATTGACTTTTATACGGCGCTTTGAAAGTATAACCTCTGACCCTATTCTCACCTATATATAATAATCGATGGTACTTAACGCGGCTTGAAATTGCAAGGGTTAAACCGTCTTTAAAAGAAATAATGCGCACATTCCATTAATTATAGCACGCTATCATCTGGTCAAGTATCTCAAAGAAAAACATGTACTGTATCGAGACTATGAAAAAAATCAATTAGAAACAGATGAAAAAGTTAAAAGAGTAAATTGCAATTATAAAAAGAAAAAATTAAATTGCAATTATTCTAGGAACATTCTGTAATTCAATAAAAATACATGAAATAAAAGATCTCTATTATTGCCAATGATAATCTGACAAGAGAGATCTCCATAG
This sequence comes from Lasius fuliginosus, assembly GCA_949152495.1. Classification (NCBI taxonomy): domain Eukaryota; kingdom Metazoa; phylum Arthropoda; class Insecta; order Hymenoptera; family Formicidae; genus Lasius; species Lasius fuliginosus. Next base: position 14,168,118 of record OX424449.1, on the reverse strand, counting down.
AAAATTTATGTCTTTTATTGCATGTATTTTTATTGAATTAAAGGATGTCCTAGAATAATTGCAATTTAATTTTTACTATTATTACCAATAATTTCATTAGCAATAATTTAAATAACTAAATAATGTATCAGAATCCTTACTACGTAGCTCTCTCTTTCTTTTACGGTAGTTTTTCTTTTTCGTTCCTTTAACGGGGCATCGATGAACCAGGTGCACAAACTAAATATAGCTCTCTTAGCACATTTTCATTTAAGGCTAAAGAAAAAGGGCGCGCATGTTCTGTACACTAGCCTGGATAAGACCAGCGCGCCGAGATAAGTGTTGCATGCAGCATCATCGGCGATACCTGATCATGATAGTGTATTATATCACCGATGTGTTTCCGATCGTTCTCTGGAAGGAGGACAGAGCGAAGAGACAAGAAGTATTGTTAATGCATCGTGGTGCTAAACAGTCGGGACAATTATTCGCGATACACTCACAGACCCAAGCCGAGCCGAGTGGGAAGTGCATCGAACCGCGATGCAGCTCGATGCAACGCGATGATGAGTCAGCGACCGAGCCGCGGCGCGCCGTATATCTGCGGAAGAAACGCGGCGTGAAACACCGAGACGCGTAATAAAGTGATAAAAGAAACGTCAAAGTCTCATAAAATTAATAATAACCGCTCGACGTCGCGTGATGGCACGCGGCATCAACAATTGATCCATAATTAATTAGCTACGCGATATCCGAATGTTTCTGAAATTGAAAGTAAAACGTCGTTTATATATAACATCGAGCACTATATTACTTTTATAAATTTGTAATATAAAATCATATACGCGATATATTATTCTAATAATAGTTAATGACGCAGTTAGTGACGTCGTCGTCATATTGTTTATTACGTGCTCACCCTTTGAGAAGCGCGCGACAGATCGCTATGAATAATGCATCCATTAAATATCATCGGACACGCGTGAGGGTTCATAATCGACGAGACACCCTGCGAAGGAAGTAGTAGCGATTAAGACATGGATAGTAATAGTCCGCCGTTAGCGTCCACCAAGAAGAGGATTAGTCCTCCGATCAGCTGGGGCCTCGGCCTTGCCAACAAGTCAGTCAAAGTGATCTTACTGGGTCAACCAGGTGTCGGCAAGTCGGGTGAGTAATCAATAAAAATTATTTCGGCAAAACATAAAACGGACAAATATGCGTTAGATAAAATCAATTAAATACTAAAATCAATTAAATACCTAACTTCTTCGATTAAGTAAATGTGAAGGCCTATAATAAGCAACAATTATTTATTAAAGTTCATGAAATTTATATTACAGATAACGTAGTTTTTTTTTTTTTTTTTTTTTTCCTTAATAGATTCATATTACGTAAAGCTAATATATATAATATACACACATATTTCTGATATCTTATACATTATTTGCTTAGCTTTGGCTGTGCGGTTCGCCACGAAACGCTTCATAGGCGAATACGATTGCACCACGGATAGAATTTATCGGGTCGACAATCATCTGGGATCCTCGTGGGAGATAGCGGATCCTCCAGGATTTCCGCCCACCTCCGCTGAACCGAAATTACGATGGGCCGACGCGATAGTTCTCGTTTACTCAGTAACGGACCGCGTCAGCTTCGACGAGACTTCTCGTCTGAGGTACGCAACCCACATTCACGCACACATTTGGTTCAAATAAACACCGAAAAAAAAAAATAAATACCGTGTGTTGTAAAGTAGTCGCGTAATTTATTACGAAATTTCTTCTGAAGACACACGTCGTGTACTTCCAGGTTTTTGGTGTCGCACGCGAGGAAAGGTAGAAAAGTGCCGCCGGTTGTGCTGCTTGTGGGAAACAAGGCCGATCTCTCTTGCTCGCCAGGTGAGCGCATGGTATCTGCCCTGGAAGGCCAGAAAAGGGCAAAAGAAATCGAGGCTCACGCTTTCCACGAGATTTCCGTAAGGGAATCGGTTGACCAGGTAACGATCCGCGATGTCCTCGATCAATTCGACGATGTAAAGTAAAAAATGAAATGAGAGAGAGAGAGAGAGAGAGAGAGAGAGAGGCAAGTCCTTATTTAGTCCGAATAATAATCCGGTTCTGATTATAGTATCATATCATTTCGATTATTTAAAAATAGTACTAATCTTTAAAAATTATTGCTCCGAAGAAATCGGTGAGCTATAAATGAACGGGACGTCTGATAAATGTACTTCTATCGGTACATAAATGTAATCTATCGGTTAATCGCAGCAAAGATTATTATTCTAAACGATTGTTTACCCCGCGATCACGCATAAACGCCATGATCATGAGCCATAAACAAAATCTATATCACTCATTCTCAAGGCATGCGATACGAGTGACAGCATTTTCGTGCGTTTATCTACGCATTGTAATAACGACGTATTTTAACACATTCACAGTGATAATCATAGAGTCGAAATTCCAAATTAAATTAAAGGGAATTAAATTTTTAAGAATTTTTAACAAAAAGATATAATTGTATTCATTTCGAGTAGATTTCGTTTTTCAAGTAGATTTCATTTTTAATTAGTAACTCAGTGACGAAAAAAATCATTAAGTGTTAAATATTTAAAAATATTCTCTTCGATTTCTCCGTAAGAAAAATCCCAATATTGTTTCAGAATTTGTAAGTTTCAATAATAAATTTACTCTGTATATGTCACTTCAATAATAATTTGATGTTACTACAATTAACATATATAGTTAATTAATATATGTATATAAATTTTAAAAGTATGCAAAATGACGCGTATAAGACGAATTCGATGGAGACACGTATTCTTTGATTTTAACCGGTACACGAAAGTAATATTTTATAAATGACGTATGCGCGCGAAATGGGAGATATAAAGCAATTGATTTTACACGTATCGCGATAGAGAAAGAATAACAAACACAGAGATATGACGTGAATGATAATAGTCGTCACGCCGTCAACGATGCCTGTAAAAAAAAATATTTAAGATAATGTCGAGGCCTTTATATAATGGCGCGGTCATGACGATTCGCGATTATTTCCGTTCGACAGGTCACGGCCGTATTTATGAGCATACTAAAGCTGCTAAGTGAATTGCCAGGACAGCAGCCGCCAACTTTCAGACTGAGGGCTTCCACAGATGGGACCATAAACACTCTCCGTCGAGAGAAAGAGTCACCCCCTCCATCGAGAAGAAGGTTTAGCATTTCCGCTCGCGGAAATCTATTGTAATCATTAAACACATATATATTTTAAAATTCAATATTTTTTTTATTAAACACAGAAGACGTTGTACAAGAAAAATTGTATTTTAACTGTTTTAATAAATCTATATTTGTAAGAAAAAGTTTTTGCATATAACGTGGAGACAAAGTTGAAGTTTTCATTTTTTGTCGATGATACAGATTTACCGGATAATGCCACGGTTTCTGGAATTATATAAGAAAAATCATTATGCAGTTACACAAAATCGATGATTTTATTGCATAACGACTATCCTGTGGCTTTTCTGTATTTAGGCTACCCGTGCCTTATCGCGAGCGCAAGAGCTTTCGGATTTTCGTCTTGTATCGCCGCTCTGCAACGAGACACCGCGTTGGAGGCAGCTTTCCCGACTGCAGGAATAAATATGATAACGATAAGATAAGAATAATGTCTTGTATAATAAAAATCTTACCTCTGAGTCTCGCTGCACGCTGCACACCGATATTCAATTCTTTCAGGCTAGCCGCGAGCTCTCGATGACTGTTGAGTCGAATCTCGTGCTCTCGGATCAAGTCGCCGTTGATGTTCTTCAATTGCATCAGTCTCTTTCGCATATCGTCAATATTCTCGAGGATCCTAGCGTCTTCTAAACGAATCACGATACTCTTCAGAAGATTGGCGCCGCCCGCAGCTTCCGCCTGGAGTCGCGCATCGACTTCCTTCAAACCTGACGAGCAACGTCAGAGAGCACTTTTTACGATATAACTTTTGTTCGAAAAAAATGGCCATTAATTGCTTCGGTCCGAAAAGAAGTATTTTATTAATAAAATTTAAAAAAAAATTAGTTTACATTTTACCCCCTTTTTCCCTGCGTACCCTTGACACGTTCCAATGCGTCCAGCATTCTGCTCTCTTCCGCTGGAAACGTGGCCTCCGAGTTCAGCTCTCTGACGCCTAAATACATGGCGAGAGATTGAATAATATCGCCGGCGAATGTCGAATCATCCGTCTGGATCGTCACTTTTCCATTTGCGTTCGACTTGAAGCAGTGCGTTTTGTTGTCCCGCATCCCACGAAGCCACACTTCGATGCATCCGGCATTCGAGCCGCTCTCCGCGATCTCCAATTCCTCCCCCAGGATGAGACTCTGGTTTAACCAAATAGCGATGCGCTGCGGTCTCTCTGCGACCTACAGATCACATATTTATTTTAAAATTTATCTATTTTTTTTATTTCGTGTGTCAACTTTTTCAGGCATTATTTTTTAATGCAAATTTTAAACGTGACCTACGTCAGTTACAACGCCATTACTCGATAATTCTTCCGGGATATGTTGCGGTTTCGGGATGAGCTCGTACATGCAGAATTTTGGCAACTGTCGTGTTATCTCGAAAACCTATCGAATATTGGGAAAGAATTAGAAATCTAACTCTTGTAAGATATGTTACGTGATTATCAAATACCTGCAATAAGTCGGCACCAGGAGGTCCTACGTACACTTTAACGTGGATGTCTACGGGATCATTTTTGGCAGGATAAAGCGCGATCTCTAATTCTCCTTGTGGCCGATTAGGATGCGTTACCAGCGTCTCACCCTCAAAAACACCCTCGGCAAAGACTATAGCGCAATGTACCTAAATATTATTTTACATTTACGAAATCTCGCGATTTTTTAACTATACAGGATTTGTTAACGAAAAATCGATCTATAAGTTGGAAAAATAAAAAAAAGACTATAGTACAAGGAAACTCGAATGTATAATTTTTTGGAGAGATAATATAATTATATATATATATATATATATATATATATAAAATAAACAAAAAATAAATAGATAGATATATATATATATAAACATAACATACATACAAGTATATATACAATATCTATATGTATGCATTTATATTACCAAAAGCCCAGGTCCAGCGGCAAGCGCAACACGAGCTGCACCCCTTTGTGTCAACAGACTGATGGCTAATTTTGATCCATAATACATATTGGAACCAGTCGCAGCCCTTTGTCGCAATTCCATTTGAAGCGCCTGCTTTTTAGCTAATAACTCACGTATCATCTCTCCAGGTTCCGGAGTTTGTATCGCGGATCCAGCACTATATCCACGTACTACATAAAATATACAGCATAAGTAAGAATATAATAGTCGTTTGATCGCGTTAGCACAAATAATAAATTCTATATTTTTATATACTTTCGCCATTAGTAGAAATGACAACTAAATCAGGCTTGCCCGTTCTTCGATAATCAGCATCCACTATACCCGCTACACCGGATGACAACTGAATCTTAAACATGACTTCGCCAGTATTGTATGTTCTTGCATCCACTTTCCCGCTACTCCAACCAGTGATCAGCTCTGGTGCACCGTCGCCGTTTATATCAAAAGTTTCTACAGATATCACTTTGTGCTTTGACTGAAATTAATTTTCTAAATCTGATAGCAATATTTTAACACGCAATTAGAAAGTTCACTTTAGACAATCTATAATTCGCGACGAAATTCAAGATAGAAATTGATGATTTATATTTATAATTTGTTATTATATTTATAATTTGCAGAAATGAATTTTCTGCACCATATATGATACATGAAATTATAAATAAAATTTTCTCTAAAATTTTATTGCAAATTGTAGATCGTTTAAAAAATGAACTTTAGATGTAAAATAAGAATTTCTTTACCTTAACTCGCCACAGTCTCTGTCCCGCTTCATAGACACCGATTGTTCCATTGTCAACTGCATAAGCAAACTGTCTGTTTGAAAGATCAGTGAGAGCAACAATCGCTGCTGTTTCTTTAGTTTCCCAAAGCATGGTATCCTCCTTCTGCACTCTAATTTCAAAGTCCGTTGTGCCGATCAGTAACTGCAAAGTAATTAATTTATAAAAGCAAACTTGCAAATTGGCTACGAAATACATACATATAATTAATAAATAACATCTACCTCATTTTCGCCATCTCCATCGAAATCAAACACTGATAGTGAAGTGACGACGCCTCCCATCACGGTCCAAAATATTTCCGTACCCTGCGCATCTAAAACTGTGACTGAGCAATTGCCACCTACTATTGCAACCTGATTAGGTAGCCATCCAACTTTCGCGACAATTATGCAATTCGCGCCGTCCGACATCTAAAACAATTAATATAATCGTAAATTATGAATTCTGCCAATTTAACTTTGAGCTTGAACAGTCAATACCTCTTTGTAGAAGACATCGGCATTGTCTTCAACATGATAAGCGAGCACATGAGAGACAGTACCGATCAAAAGAGTATCTCTTTCGTCCTCTCCGAGGCGACCAGTGCATAATGATTTCACCTAAATATGGATCTTTGTAAATGAAAAATATGAAATAAAAATATAGAATTTTTTTTTTAACAATTTCTAGCATTTGAACTCTAATACATTTCCGGACCTCGGAACCAATTTGAAGCTCCGCAAGTTCTCCGCTCCACGATAATCTTTTGTTGGATTGCTTGTGATCGGAGTAATCGACCTGCGGTTGCCTATGAGGACTGTGCATCAAAATGTTTCCACCAAGTGTAGCAGCCGCAAGACACGCGTGCGATCCATCGAATTTTCCACTCACAACAAGACCTGCCTTAATATGTTTCTGGATATTTAAAGAAAACTCTGCCATCTCTTCTGCACATAAGATTAACAATACGCTTCACGAATGTGTGCCTATGTTGTGCATTCATTGGCATGGTGATGGAATATTGATTTTCTACACAGTTATGTCTAGAGATATGTCATAACTACTGTGCAATATATTACATTAGAACATTTTATTTCATCGTGTTTAGAATAATAACATAAGCAATATAATCACAATTTAATAATTATACTTATTTTAGCAGAAAAATTTAATATTATACATATGTAGTAATATTTAGGGAGTTATTATATTAATGTATCATATTTTATTACTATTACATTATATGAAATTATATACTATATAAATTTGGACAATTTCCATAAGACCATCCTCTGAGGCATAATGCCCACACAGGTACAAATTATTAGGAGATCATTGTCTTTGTGCACTTCCTCCTGCAGCGGCTTCTGGATTTGTCGCAGATGACAGCAGCAGAAAGATCAATGCAGGAACAATATACATCCACTGCAATAAAAATAAACGAGATGCACATTGTGTGTAAAATTTGTAATACATAAATTTCTTTCGATGGAAACATGCTTACATATTTCGCAAGGAATGAACGATTATCTTTGGTTTCTCCTCTCTCCCTCGCTTCTCGTTCTCGTTCGAGCTTTTGAATATACATAGCAGTATCTGGAATAGGACCGCCATCCGGATATCTGACCACGACATTAGTGGTCCACATATTTGTAAAGGGACTGTCCAATAAACAAGGACCCAAGGATGAAATGCTCACAGCTATTGGCTCCGCCGCACTGTCCAACCATACTGTTATGATATCTTCTAGATCGGAACCAAGCAGATAGCACTATAAATTGACAATGGTAATTACACGATCAGCATATCCAAAATATAACAAAGTATAACGTCTATCAAAGCTAAGAACCGACCACGCTTTAAAATATTCTTCGCTCAAAATATATTTTCAATGTTCCCGAATGTAAGCACCCTTAAATGGATTTATTTTCATCGACGGCTCTCTGTATCAATGATACGTGGACGGTTTCTAGAAGGTTTATCGAGTTATCATTACCGCTGGCACCGAGGTGAGAAACGTGATCTCGCTACCGGACGAGGTACGTGCCAGTGCCTTCAGTCTGTACTTGCCGTCGTGCTCGGCAAGGTTCTTCAGCGCGCTTATCTGGGCTGGCAACAGACCGTTCTGTCCGACAACGGACGCGCCACTACGCATGCTGGACACGGTGATGTTTCCTCGTTCCGTAAACGTGGGCACCGGATCGTCGTCGAACGCGTGCCATAATCGCAATTGCAACCAGCCGTCGTAGTCGAGCTCGCTCTAGAATTTCGAAATTTTCATGCACTCGTCGAAATTTCTAAGAAACGCCAGAATGACGTGTACTAACCCCATGAACGAGATCCACGAAAGATACGCAGAATAGTACACTAACGATAACGTAGGTTAAATACATTTTTGCAATGATGCACAGATCGTAATGAGTGAAGATAATTATAAAGTCACAGACGAAGGGCCACGTTTCATTGTATGACGCTGATTTCTAAAATCGTGGTATATTTGCTCTTACGATCATGTCAAATGTGCCGTGCAGACGCATACGTATATATAAAGCGATATTAAGGTTATAAGAGCTGTTCCATTTTCCATTCTGTTTTATCCATAGACATAGGGCGTGTTCCAAAATTCACTGCCAGCGCTGAAAATATATAGTTCACGTTACGTATATTATATATTTTCAGTGCTGGCAGCGAATTTTGGAACATAGCCATAGCAGAGAGAAGAATGAGAGGGGCCATGCAGCCGTTTTTCGTGAGACCGTTTTCCTAGCCGGTACAGTGGCGCTAACTGGATCCATTTTAGAGCCGGCCGGAACTACATGGCCAGATCCACTTTTCTGCCACGGTAAAACGACCGATTGGTCGTTAATCTAATTATCTGTTAATCGTGTTACATTTTTACTTGCAGTGGATAAAAACGGTTATATTTTTCGATCTCGCCTGAAGCAATCAAAAGTGAATGCGTGGTAAGGGGTACGGTTTAGCTAGTCTACCTCCTAGTGTGCAGAGTTAGCCTTCCATCCTATACTCTGCCAGTTTACCCCGGGCAATGTCGAGAAGATAGCTAAGTGACTAGCAAAAGTACAACGCGTTAATCCGCGTGTCCTTTCTTTAGACCCTATTTTTGCGTTTCAGGATCAAGTCCTCAAGTACTTGATCCAACCATCCAGCAGTATTCCATTTAGCAGTTGATGGCCGGCTAGAATTGACCACTTGTGGTTACTACAGGCCAATTAAACCCTTAGAAGAAGAAGAAAAAGAAGAAGAAAAGTGAATGCTCGAACGAGTAAAAAAAAAAAAACTATAAATTTTTATGACAATTTATCAGTTTCTCATAACGGAGCATCGTTTGAAGTAATTTACAAATATCTTATCAAAATGTTGAGTTTGAAATATGACATTCAAAGTGTATTAGTCATTTGTATCGCGTCTTAAGAAGTTATATTTTTTTAGCTGTAATTGTATATTTTTGTTTATTTGTAGCACAAATCTCGCCACTTAGGGTCAGTTTAACGAAAATAAAAAGCAAGCTGAAAAAAGATTTGCATATGCAAAGATAAATCGCCTTTATTATAACCAAGAAATATTTATAATCTAACTTGAGAAGCAGACCATAAGAGATTTTTTATAATTGACTTCATGAACGAAATCAGCATTGACAATAAGATGGTCAATAAAAACACCAGTGGCAATCTTCTGCTACCAGCAGAAAAACTACCAGAATGTTGGAATCAAGAAGAGAGAATGAGTGCATTGTTTTCACCGTTTTGCAGTAAATCAGCTAATCCACAAGATTGGACTTCTAAATACAAATTCTGGCATAATTTGATATATGAATGGCTGAAATATACTATGCGATGCAGTTTTTCTATCATCGATTTAAATGAAGCTTTTAAAAGAAGAAGTTGCACACCTCTTTGTCTGGTTATTGTGATTGAAGAGCTTCTCAGGTATTATAGTCTATTAAATATAATATGCAGTAAATTAATTAAATATTTCTACTTTAGTTATTATTAGTCAATGATTGTCTTTATTATAATAAAGATAATTCTTTGTGTATATGTGTTATTGTCTATATAAATCAGATATATTATTTAATTTGATATGCGCTCTTTAATGTTGTCATATCTTAATATATATATATATATATATATATATATATATATATATATATTATTAAAATTTTCCAGAAATAATGAAATAATTCAAGAGACTGATTTTTTACAAGAACCATGCGAAACATGGACAGCATGGTCAATTGATATATTTATAAAAAAAAACAATTAACTGGTCTTTCTCCAAAGTAAAGAATTATATAGTAGGCCAGAATATAAATAACACAGAAGTGAGATACATACACTTGCGAATTGTTCGGGAATTGGGTGATATTATTCTTTCCATTGCTGATATTAAAAAGGACAATGTTTTATTCCCAATCTCTGAAGTAGTACAATATTGCAAGAGCAAAATTAAGAAACAGATTTCAGAGAATACAGTGAGATTAGTGTTGGAATGGTTAAGGCATAGAAAAAAGGTTGCTTTCAGAAAAAATTTCAATTCAAGCAGTGAATTACTGGTTAAAATTACTACAGAAAGTAAATGAAATTAGAAGTCGAAAAAGGCACATATAAACTGATGAAACAAGAAAATGTGCTGATCAAAGAGATAGAACTTATGGAGCAAGAGAAACTTAATATTATCAATGAAGCAAAATCGTATTTGGCGAAAGAACTGCGTCAGATGGCAAAAACATGCTTAAGAAGAAAGATTGAATTGGAAAAAACCAATTTAGAAAAGCATGCACAAACTCTTGCAACCTACGCACTCTAATCACCAATATTGAAAATGCACATTCTAATTCTGCTGTATTGTCTGCTTACAAGACTACATCTGATGTATCGAAGAAAATAGGACAAAAAGGTTTAATGGAATACGATGTTAGAGACATTATGGACGATATTAATGAGGTAGGAAATTATTATGCATTATTATACATATTTAGTAAGTGATTGTAACAAAAAAGATACATTAATATCTGTTATTCATTGACTAGATTTTAGAAGAGAAACAAGAAATAGACGCAATTTTATCTGAGACATTGACTCTCACAGACTCGGATGCCGAGTTGGAAAAAGAATTAGCAGAACTATTGAATAAAGACAATGTAAATGTTTCTAATGTAGATGTTTCTGAATCAAATCCAGAAATTTAAAAATTGGAGCAACGTTTGAAAGACTTGCGCATGGAAGGTAAACATTGTGAAATTTATTACCATATTTTATACAAATGGGATATTTATAATATAGGTTTAGTTTCATATAGGTTTAGTTTACAACTAATGGGATATTTGTAATATAGGTTTAGTTTCACTTGGCGAAAATATAGCTGTACAACCAACTGTACCATCCCATAAGGAAAGGGCATTAAAGGAATCTCAATATTTATAAGATGCAACAATGAAGCATATCTATATAATTGTATACTTCATGTGTGGAATTACTTGTCTCTTTTAATTCTTTTAAATATTTTATTGCATTCATTGTGTCATATAACGAAAAATATATTGGAATACATGTATATTATCTATGAAGAGAACAAAATAGTTTCTGTCCGAACGAGAGCTGTATTGTATGATTACGTGCTATAGCAGGTGAAATAAAAAATGCGAAGAAATATATATCTCACATACTTTACGTTCTTATACATTCTGGCCAGAAATCTTGCATAGCTTACGTTTATTCTTCTGGCCAGTATGGACTTACCTTTTGCCGCTTCTGGCCATATCTATTCTGGTTCGATCTTTAATCAGAAGGACACTCTTTGTATTGTCGGTTGATTATTATTATCAACAAATAAAGGTAAAGATTTTGCTTTGTTCATTTACGATAAGTTAAATCGCATATTAGACGCGCACGCATCCTTCAAGTCACAAAAGATACACGAGTATTCATTAAAAGATTAATTTAAAAATTTCTTATAATTTATTTTATTTAAAATTGTCCACGGAAATTTACAAAAAATAGATGTTATATAGTAAATTAATTGCTCTCAATCAGAAAATTTTCGATCTTGCCTCGCGAATGTCCGGAATCAAATTGTATGATATAAATATGAAATTATAAACGTTTAGAAAACGAACAAATTTCGCAAACGGAAATCTAAAATGCGTATTTATATTTGTATTTATCCGCACAAAACCGGTATTTTTGTTCGTTGCCCGTAGTTGTTGTTATACCTCAAAGGTTTATTAAATAACATCCATAATGAATGATGTGAGATTCGAAAGACATAATGAATTTCATGCACAATCAATATAAGAATGCTGTAAATTATAAATGTTTCATCTTCTCATATTGTGTATACACCTTTATAAAAAATTTAATATCGATATTAATCTTGTTATTACATTATATATCATGTATACATCTCGTGCACATTGTTCGAATCAAAATTATATATATTTTAAAATAAAATATTTGCAATTAATATAATAATATTAATGTAAAACTAATCAGCTTTACAACAATCTATATAAAAAATTCTCCGCGATGAAACATCCGCGAAATATCTTTTGCATGATCTCACGTCATTTTATTATAACTTTGCGTTAACTGATGTAAAGTCAAGTTATTAATCAATATGGATGGATGAGCTATAAAAAATTAGGATAAATATGGGATAAGGTGCTCCTCAGGGTGCTACTCAGGATGCTCCCACGGTGAGCCCACGGTGGGCTCCTACTCAACCTATGTCCATAACTGGCATTGGCGGTGCCCGAACATGTACAATGGCGGTGCTCGTACTTTTTTTTTTTTTACGAGGGAGGAGGAAATGCTAATGCACACCCGACGGCCCGTACCGCCGGGTAGTGTGGGACTTTCACCGCACTAAAACCTCCCCCCCTGCTACGTGCCTGGCAATGGCGTTGCCACGTGCCCGGCAATGGTCTAGCCACGTGCCCGGCAATGGCGTTGCCACGTGCCCGGCAATGGCCTAGCCACGTGCCCGGCAATGGCGTTGCCACGTGCCCGGCAATGGCCTAGCCACGTGCCCGGCAATGGCGTTGCCACGTGCCCGGCAATGGCCTAGCCACGTGCCCGGCAATGGCGTTGCCACGTGCCCGGCAATGGCCTAGCCACGTGCCCGACAATGGCGTTGCCACGTGCCCGGCAATGGCCTAGCCACGTGCTTGACAATGGCGTTGCCACGTGCCCGGCAATGGCCTAGCCACGTGCCTGGCAATGGCGTTGCCACGTGCCCGGCAATGGCCTAGCCACGTGCTTGGCAATGGCGTTGCCACGTGCCCGGCAATGGCCTAGCCACGTGCCTGGCAATGGCGTTGCCACGTGCCCGGCAATGGCCTAGCCACGTGCCTGGCA